>WKFP01013567.1:49879-94990 GCA_011057875.1 Pterocles orientalis | reverse complement strand
AAAAAAAAAAAAAAAAAAAAAAACCAACATAAAAAAGGTGAAAAAGCAAGACTTCTGTCTCGGCAACCTGCAGCTCAGGTTTTTAGGCAATCCTACATCACCTTCCAGCATCGTGTCCTACGTATAACTTGCTCTCCCTCCCTCTTGCTCTGTCCTCCTCTCGCATCTCGCCGTACTCTGGCAAGGAAGAGATGTTGCTGTTTGTTCATAAAGACTCTTTCATGGCTGGACCTGGGCGAGTGCTCCAGGTGGGGTCTATGCCCGCTTGACGCTATTGAGGAGCTCCGTCAGTTCGCTGATGTACTTGATGGTGTACTTCAGGGTCTGTATTTTGGTGAGGGGCTGTCCCCGCTGGCTGTAGACGGGGGGCAGGTAGTTGCGCAGCGTGTGGAGCGCGTCGGCCAGGGTCCTCATCCGCAGCTTCTCCCTCTCGCTGGCCTTCCTCCGGCGCTGGGCGGACATCCGCACCTTGGTGCCCTTGGGCAGCCGGGCCTGCCCGGGGCTGGGCAGGTAGGCTGGGGGGAAGTCCACCAGGCTGTAGCCCACCAGACCCCCGCCACCGCTGCTGCCGTAGGGGGTCTCCGCCGCCGCCGGGCAAGGGGACGAGGAGTAGGATTCGAAGGAGGGTGTCGGGGATAAGCTGTGAGGAGATGAGACGGGGTGCAGCTCAAAGGCCCCAGCGGCACTTTTCCAGTCCCAGGACGATAAGCAGACAGAGTGCTCCGAACCCAAAGCATCTTCCATGTTTACCAACGTTTCGTGCAATTTGTCCATGCTGGAGGAGCGCTGGGGAGAAGCGATGCCCTCTGCCCGCCAGCAAAGGCTGGAGCCGCCGGCTGCTGAGACCTTTTTATGATGGAGGGAGGAAAGTGACAGAGTGGGAATGTGGGTTTGGCGAGGGGAGTTCAAAGGAACACCACAAGTGCTAAGATGGAAAATGAACTCCTGATGTGCTAGTTTCTTCTCAGTGATAATTATCAACCTTCAGCTAAAAAGCCTTTAAGCTAACAGGCGACAGCGAGAAAGGAGGAAAAAAAGATTATCTTCTTGCAACTAAACCAATTAAGGCTGTGCATCTACATTTAACGTTGCGCTGGGGGGATAAGGGGTGAGAGGAAAAAGAAAATTAACTGGTTTACAAAACAATTTACAGAGGTAGGATTTAAAGATAATGACAGCTCAAAAACCCCTGAATTTAAGCAATCGAGCCCTGATTTCTGTGTAACTGATGGCACTACAGCTGTGATGATTTGATCCACACTGACTGCTGCTGAAGTAGTCTCTCATCATCTGCATCTTAATCGTGAAAGTCAAAGACAGATTGTTTGGATTTGTGTGGGTTATGGCTCTGTGGATGTCTCTTCTCATGAGATTGCAACTTCTCACTGGATCACCTCGGTTTTCAACAGGAGGAGGAGGAAAGAACAGTAATGCATTTCCCACCATGTGTGGATTACTGTTTTTTAAGTCATGACTGAGAAATCAAAAAGGAAATCTGTAATTGTAAACACAGGCTCCCATTTAAAAAAAAAAAAAAGAAATGGGAAAATGTAATTTAAAAGAAAAAAGTCTAGGAAAGAAAAAGTGTATAAACCTTGGGCCCAGGCAGATGTTTTACATAGAAATTTAATTCAAAGTAATATACAGCTTTCATGTGTGTAAGAGAAGACTAGAGGCTACTTCTGCAACATTTTCTACCTCTAGGAATTCCTTCTTCTGCCAAAAAAAAAAGCTTTTCCAGCCCTGACTCAACGCAACGGTGATGTTAGGCAGTTCAAGTGAAAATATATATCCTATAAATTAATATCATTAATAACAAGCACTTTTCATCTCCAGGCTTCAGAACAGCTTAGAGTGATGATTAATGATCTCTGTTCCTCTGGAGAAATAGATAAGCAGAGGCAATGAGTAACTTGCCCAAAATCACACAGCAAATCATGAGGAGAGCCAGGAACACTGTCCAAAAGTACTGAGATCTGCGGCTCTACTGAGCAGCTCAGCCGCCAGCTGTAAATTTGAATCAGCCCATAATGGAAGTAAACTCTAATATATTATGAAAAGAAGGGGAGAAAGAGTGCCAGCCTGGAGGGAAAAGAAAAGTAGGATTTGTTTAGAGATTGCTTCTGTGTAACGATCTCTGCATGCACCATAATCTACTCTGAAAAAAGGGGGAAATGCCTCTGAATGGCATATAGCTGAAGCCAGCTGAAGCTTTCTGGAATACACCATTTCTTTCTGACTGTGAAATCCTCCCTACAGCCACACAGAAAAAAACCTAATCCAATACTCACTGGAGTTATTAGAAAGGCTCGTGTGAATTCTTGTGAGTTTAGGATCAAAACATCAGGAAGGTGCTTGTGGGAGACTTCCTGATTTCTTCCTGAGATGAACCAGAAAGAAACAGAAACTGAAGGATTTTATCATTTCAACCTGGGCTGACACAGTCTGACCACAATAACACCTACCCCACACAGAAACTCAGGGCACTGCTCACCAGAGTCAGGATTGCTTTGGGTTTTCTGGTTACCCAATGGCATTCTGTGCTCCCCTTTACTCCTTCTTTAAGGAAAATGAGCTGAAACAGTCCTATGAATCATAAATGCCTGCTACAAATTAAAATTAAGACAAGATGAATGACAGATATTTTGTGACTTCAGTGAACTGAATGAGTTTCATTGTGCACCAAGATGATGGTCACAAGGCCACAAGTTAGACACAAGGTCTAGTTTAGCATAAATAGGGGACTTGTTTCTGTCCCAGCTAAAATCTCTCTGCCACTCTTTTTCTCTTTTCCTTCCAGTGCTTGTGTTTCTAGCGCCTCTTCCATTTAACAGGTTCCCTGCTCTTATTTTATGTCTTTCCCTTTTTTGGTAAACATAACAATTAAAAGTCTACAAATGGACAAAATTCAGGAGGGGGAGGTGGAAGAGGAGCCACTTCTGTCAGGATGTGCAAAGAGAAAGGAGCTTGCAAATATATGTATGTGTGGGTATATATAGAAATACATTAAATACATATATTGAACATATATATATGTATATAAACTGTTCTGTTCAGGAGTTTTGATTTTGGAATCAAATGTAACTTAAATGCAGTCAAATTTAAAAGCAAAAATTGCAACAAGTCACTTGTTTGTTGACTATAAAAAATGCATGTTGCCAGTTAATTTATAGCCCTAATCTATGGATAAGTCATAGAAAATGTTGCTCAGACATCAAAGGGGAAAAGAGTTTGTGCACGTCCAAGATGCCATTGCTGTAAATGACAGGAGAACACATTTAATTTCTGTATTTTTATATATAGTGGTTGGGATGAGATTAGGCAGGGAAAAGGAATGCAAATTATAGCAATAGCTGTATCTTTTCTTCTATCTCATGGGCAAATGTTCAGAGCGGCCAAGGCAGGATATTAGAGTATGTGGGCAACTCTGGTTGTATCACTGGATCTTATAAAGCTCTTATAAGCTGTTACACAGGCAAGAAAAAATAACAGGATTTTCTATGTTGATATTACCGGACTAATGCTTGAAAACTGCCTTGCAGCTGTGGATCCTGTTTTATTACAGTCACACTCCCTGGTGCTATTTTAGCTTGGACTCGCCTAGCTATGTCTCAGACATTGCCTGACTGTGGTTCAGGGGATGATACTAAGGGCATAGGGGTGAAAAAAATAGTTTACCCATATCAAAGCAATTTTTGCAGTAACACGTGTCTTCAGAGCCAAAGAAGGGGTTGTGTTTGCTCTACTGGTATAGACACAGCTAAAGGTTTAACGTTGAGAAGTAACTTACCATTTCTACTCACAGCCCCCAGACTCACAAAACAGACCCACATGCAGTATGCCTCAGTTTTGGACGCATTGGGAAGCTATGTATGATCCCTCTATGATCCACAGACTATGTATGACAACAGTCTCATGGTGTTTAGCTGTTCTTGGATTACTTAGTTTTGGATAGCACTGTGTTTCCACTTGCAAGTATGAGAATCCTCGCTTAGAAAATTATCTCTTAAAGTAGAGACAATTCTAACAGGTAAAAATTACTGGAAATTGTAGAACAGTTCGCAATGTTTTATAACAGGGCCTTAAAATGCACTATACAGAGAAAGGCATGGCTACAGGCTGACTTATTTTTCTATACCCTGTAACTATTTGGTGCTCTCTCACTAAAGAGCTAAGAAAGTCTAGTATTTGAGGTGGAGCCTTCGTAGAAAGTAAATCCATTAAAAAAAAAAAAAAAAAAAAAAAAAAAAGAAGTGTTTGCAATCTTCGTCTTATTTTGCCTCCCACAAATTTTGGTAATACTCTTTTTGTCTGTCAGTAATTTCAAAAGATTCCCTGTTCGTATTTCTGAATGTATTACAGAAGGGAGGAGAAGCATGGATGCATGGAAGGAGCAAAAATTTTTCCATTTAAACAAAAAGACGTGGAATGGAAAATTTTTAGAGCTTCCATATGTGTCTGATTCAGATTTTAAATTTAACATAAGTTGTCCAGATAATCACTGTCATACATGAGTATGGTAGACAAATGCATTTTTTGTGTACTTTTAAGGACTGGTCTACATTTTTTTTTCAATAAATATTCTAGAGTACACTTTCATCAAGTTGTGAGTTTAGTAGGAGAAAAAGACTTGTAAAAATAAGAAGTAAAAAATCATATTGGATGTGAAGAATGAAAGCTAAAACTGAGTAAACATGGATAAATGTGTTTCAACAACATTATTCCTATAACAGTCAGCCTCCTTTACAATTAGGACAGAAGTCTGGTCTTATTTTATTGACAAGAAGCAGATCATACTAATACCCTTGTAGAGCACTTAGATGATAAATCCTCATCTTGCAGTTCGTACCATCAAAAAATATCTATCTCCCAAAAGCTTTCAAAGTCACTTCATTTTTTTCTTTAACAAGAGGTTTCCCGAGTATTAGCTGCTATGCTGCCCTTGCTGCGGAGGTGGTTGTTACCATCCTGCTTTACAGAGGTGCGGACAAGGAGTCAATCGCCTGTAAATGAAACATGGGGCGAGCAGCTGCAGGTCTCACTAACTTTAGCAGACGCAGCAGGTGTTCAACACTTCTGAAAAACAGTGTTGGACACCTCGGTTTATGCCCAAGCCAGCAATAAAGGAAGGAAAGGATCCACCACGTTTGTCATCCAGAGTCACATCAGCCACCAGACGATGTTTCTCTCCTTTTTAAGGCTTTCCCACATTTTGGATGGATGCAATTTTTTTTTTTTTAAATGAGTAGACTTTGCAGCTTTTTTTGTACTTGTGGAAGATAGTTTAATCTGGGTTCAACCTCAACTGAAATAAATAAGGCTTCTAGGTAAGCAAGCTGGTCAATAAATACAGACTTTTTTTTTTTTTTTGGAGGTCAATATGCTAAAGGATGCAAATGAACAACCAGCTACAATTCCCGGAAATAAAGAAGGCAGTAAGAAAACCAGGACTGATCTTGTGTCCAAACCTACAAAAGGGAGCCCACATTACTTACTACAATCAATGAAACCCCTGTGTAAATTTGATTTCTAATTGTTATTCCCACCTTTGACCAAAGAAACCTGTGGCTAGCACAAGAGAAAACATTGTTATTCATTTGTAGTAAGACCAGAAATAGGCCGGTTCTAGTGCTGTTAAAACCTTGCCTTAAAATCCTTTAATGTTCTCAAGAGTGCAACTCTGAAACACCAAACTAAGAATCTGCTCATGGAGAAGAAACAGCCAACTATCATAATAAGTATCATAGTAAGTAAGTATAACCAGGGCTTTGCGTAGTGACAAGCATCTTTCCAGTGCTACCCTGGCAGGATCAGGACCTATCTATCTGCTTTACATCCTCAAATGTATTTGATCCTCCGAATAGTGGCAGTCTCCATCAACTGACAAGTGACATCAGCTCCGCAATTCATTTAAAACATCTGATCTCCAAGCAACTGGCTTCCCAGATGAAAAGGCCTACGTGTGGAATTTACACCTACCCACCTTTTAAGTAGGGAGTTTATTACCTAGTGGTTTTCAGCTGATATTTAGGAATGTCTTCTTAATACCCCTGTTAACAGAAGTTGAAAGGAGGTTTGACTACGTGGTTGGTCTTTAATGTCTACTGGCTACTTCAGGCCGAAGGAAAGGTCGAAGCTGGGGGAGGAATGGGAGACTAACACGGTTTATTTTGTTCAGAAAAATGAAAAGTAGTAATATTAACAAAATGATAGAATCTGATCTGGTAGAACTCCATTATCATTTACTGCACTTTCATTGTATCAGCTTTCACATTTAGTTCCAAAAAATGTTTGCTGTAATGAAGTTGATGTATTTTAGTTTTTCATGGGAGACAATGGAGAGTTTCCTGTTGCAAATATTTCAAGATCATCAGCAATGCCTCCTATTCTAGGCAAAATATCCATTTAAATTCAATAAATCATAAAGTACAATACAGTTTATCTCCAAGTATTTCTTTCATTCTCCCCAAGAGCAGCTGGATGGTTGCCTTTGACACGTGTGATAATGATTTCGCAGGGCTTTTTAAAAAACTGGGATAGCACCTAAGGGTCCCAGAGGAAGTTCAAGGTTTGTGCTCTTGCTTTCCTGCCATTACAATGGGCTTTCATGCTCTGTACTCTAAATGGTCCATTTTGCAGCATGACGAATTTTCCAAAACCAGGTGAATCTTACAAGAAATTCCAACAGCCAGGAAAATTACATTAAAAGCTCCGTTGTGACTATTTTTAGTCGAGCTGTGCAGCTGAAGCCGGGTGTTTGCGAAGGGAGCTATTTTTCAGTTGCTGTGATTACATTCCAGCTCAGGCTGTTCCTTTTCATCCAGTGTTCCTCCTCATCAATGTCTGCTCATTTCTTCTCCCTTGTGTCCTAGCACCGATGTGCAGAATTTCTGTGTGCTGCTAATAGAGACCGTGTTTCATCTCAGTACTAGATGAAGTTATGCTCTGGGCACAGCCTGCAGTTCAGTTTAAAAATTATAAAATGAATCGATAGTCTGAGTAAGAGACAACATACAAGTGCTAGATTAAAAATTTTATTATCTCTTACATATTTCACATTCTGAAATAAAGCGCTGTGTGCCTGTTCAAGCCACCTTTCAGAAGCACGTGGTTAACCAGCCAGTGAGGTCCATTGATTTTAAAACTGCAGTTGTAAATTTCTTGGCAAGTTGCTAAATCTTACTTTTACTCACATTCAATCCTACAAAAAAAAGTCTGTCCTTCAGTCTACTGATGAACACAAATGGCATCTTAAGGTTGGGTAGGTTTTTTTGCATTTGCTCTTAACGCTTCCATGAATTTTGCCTAACAAATTAAATTCCATGTTATAACAGTCCCATTAATACATTTGGGTAAACTTGCTCCCATTTTTTACAGGTAAGCTTTGCACATACAGCAAGTTTTCACATCACATTAAACTGGGGGGAAGTGGTTAATATATTGAAGAGCAGAGCTGCCATTCAGAGGGACCTGGACAGGCTGGAGAAATGATCCAGGAGCAGCCTCAGGAGGTGCAAGGAAAGCAAAAGCAAACCCCTGCGGTCGGTGGGATAACCCCACGCAGTGGCACAGGCTCAGGGTGACCGGCCAGGAGGCAGCTTCCCAGAAAAAAGACCAGGGGAACCTGGGGGTTGACAGACTGGAGCAAGTCCATAGGAGGGTCACCAACCTGATCAGAGGGCTAATGGACATCGTGTATGGAAAGAGGTTCACAGAGGTTGGTCCATCCAGCTGGGAGATGAGTTACTGCTGCCTGCAACTACCTGATGGCAGAGCAAAAAGGAGGACAACAAAACCTTTGCAGAGATTCACAGTGGAAGAAAGACAGACAATTATCACATTGAATTCTGAGTCTTACAAGCCTTTGACCTTTCAATGATTCACCATAGGTTTCCCACTGTACTTCTGGTGATACAAGACAATGACGTTTTTCCTGCCTGATTAGATCTGTGGACAGTTGTGTTTGGGTGACAAGGCCATGGTGCAGAGGTCTCTACTCTCCACCGCAGAAGACCCTACTCACTTTCCTTGCCTCATGATCAGCTTTTATTTTGCACCTCTTCTCAATTTTTCTACTTCTAGCTTGTCCTCTCTATGACTAAACATTATTTCTTTTCCTCTTTTTTCTATCTATCTTTTATTTTCCTTTCTCTTTTTTTTTTTAAGGTTTCATCCATTTGCTTTTCAGTCTCATTCTTTTTGATGCTTCTTGATACTGACAGTAGAACATGATGCCTCTTTTAACATCTCCTGCCCATATAGATCATACAACTCTGTTTACCTGCTCAGTTGCAGGGATAAAGCTAATGTTAGAAGCAGGAAACATTTAATTATCCACTTGAAACAGGCTTTTCAGGAAGTCCAAAGCACAGGTTATCAAATAAGTAGTTTCAGTAGTTACAGTATATAGGGCATCATTGTTTAGAAAACTCTCTCGTTTCTGTTTTTGAAACACACAAAGGAGCACAAACCCTAAACTCTTACCAATAAAACTTATGTACAGGCCAGTAAGTCAAGCTTATAAAACTGTTAGGTCAAATGAAGAGAAGGTAAAAAAAAGAGAAGGTAAAATGTAGAACTAGTGGGGAAAAGGTATTACTAATAAAACTCAGCTTGCCTTCACTCTGAGAGCCCATTTAACTGCATGCTGCTGGCCACCCCATCACTCTGATGAGATGCAGACATCTGGTTTACACCCTGCCTAAATTCCTGCTTAGTTAATGGTAATTGGGATGTGTAAGATCAGTGCATGCATGAATAAGCAGGTAGATCTTACAACAGCAGGTATGCAAATCTTGAGGCAGCTGGTCCTGGCTGAAATTCTGCACTCTTAGGGTCCAGTTTGCTGCAAACGAGGGAGAACAGTAAAGCACTGTCTGGAGAGGCAAGAACACCAGGTCACAGATGTCCTGTTCTCAGCCCCGCCACTGACCTGCACGACCATAGAGACCCCCATCTTTTGCTCCTGCTCCCACACATCTCTCCCTGTCTTAAATACAGACTGTGTCAGAGGAGGGATCACCTCTCTGCAGAGATCCTCTCTATGATGCCCACCACAGTGGTCAACTTCAAGTTTGTGACACTGTCCTTTTACAAAATACCGTATAAAATGGAGGCAGCATCAGAAAATAATGACATCCAAATTCTCCAGGTAATATGGTTTTAAGCCAGCTGAGCCCCTAAGAGAAGCGATTTTTCTAAAGTAAACACTGGCAAATGGGTTGCAGTTAAAAAAAAAAAAAAAAAAAGAAAGAAAAAAAAAGGAAAACTTTAATTTCCCTGACATTGACCTGCCCTGTCAGGCTGGGATGCACATTCATCAGTCTCTTGCTCTTATCTGATACCTGACATTCTGTGATGAGTTGAAAGCAAAGTAACACACAGATGGATAGGGCTCTTTTGAAGAACAAAGTGTACCAGGAACTGAATTTTCAAGTACATTCAACGTGAAGTTAACTCTTAGATTGTAGGAGCAACTTTTAAAGGAAAGAGGAGACCAAAAAAACTCAAAAAACCCAAAAAAACCCACCACTCAAAAGGACTATTGGGGATTCCCTATTAATGTGCATGTGAAGTAAGCTAACATTTACATAGTCCCTGCTACTTTCAGTGTACTTCAGACAATGGCTAATCAATACTCATTACACAGCTTTAAAAAGGCTGGAGTACTCCGGGTGGTGAGCCACATCCTCCCGAATACAGCACACAGCCTGAAGCAAGACTCCTCCATCCTCGGAATTTTCCTGAGATGAGACACGCTGACCTCCTCCAGGGAACGTAGAAAGCCTTGTCTTCTTTTAGAGGAAAAAGCTCAATTTGGAGAAATATCATTTGCTGATGGCACAGGAAGGAATTTCATGCAGGCAGTTTTTAGTTAGTGAACCTAGCTGACCTAAGGAATCAAGTCTGAGATGAGAATGAAATAAGCCCCAGGGTCACAGATCTGGAATTAACCATTATGATCCAGTTGAGAGATCAGCTGATTATATCAAATTTTAGACAATCATGAGGGATACAATAGTTCTGTTTCAAATGTTCAGCTATGTTGCCCCTGAATCCTGTGTCTCCCTTCTTATTTTGAGGTCAAAAAGTAAAGATTAAGAACATCCTTTATACATCCTAAATTAAATACTTGATTTTGCTCACATATGCTCATGGTACCAGTAACACCCGGATTTTTTTTTCAAGTTTTCCTCTTCCAGCCTGAAGATAGCTCTCCTGCCCAGAAAGTTAATTTATTTTTTTGTAACAACAAAGAAAATAATTACATAATATTTAAGAAATTACTCAATGGCTGTCATTCTTTTCTCGAGTTCACTTGGTGACAAAATTCTTGAGGTGCCCTACGGTGAAAAATTCCATTTTCACAATAAATTCAAACCTACAGAAGCAGCCAATCTTTATGGCTCAGTGGGCTTTACATCAGACTCTGTATTCCTTTAAAATCTTCCAGGAGGAGCTCCTCTAGCTTAAAAGAAACTCTAATAAAAGAAGTATAAATATATTTTGTCTTGTGTTGTATAAAGACTACTCAAATTCAGCAAAATAACATTTTTGTAGCCAAATTGTATTTTTTTTTTTCTAGTGTACATCTTCAGAGTGACTCTCTGAGTTGCTTTTGCTCCTAGATCTTCCACCTGGTAAAACCCGTGTATAGGTGTCTGGCCAGGGGCACAAGCGGTGGAAGGAGAAGATCAAAGCCCTATAAATGTGTCAAACTTTCAAATGCAAATCACCTGCCATAACGCTGCTGAGAACAAATCCCTCATTATCACTATTCTGTGAAAGGCTTAAATTAGCCTGAATTGGCTGAAAAGAACAAGAAAAAGAAAGACATTTATCTTCCTGTGAGTTTTATTACCTTTAGATTTATTTGGCTAATGGTCCAATAGCCAGCTAATCAGAATATCTGCATAACAAATTCTTCAAATGATCCATAAAGAAAATATTAGATCACATAATGTTACTATTAAAGTTAAACCGAGCTATGTGACAACAGGTTATTAAAAGACTCCTTACAATAAGCCACTCTTTTTAATTGTCAAACTATGAGCCACTGTGATTTATGTACTAACAATTATCAACGGGCTTCTCAGCTTGACTTACATTTAGGGGAATTTTTTAATGTGCATTTCCTAAACTGTATGTTCCCCAGATAGATGTCATATTCGTCCTTATTTTAGGCTCTCATTATTCTCATTATTCTTAAATTTCTTAAAAGGTGCTATGTCTTGGTTTTTTTTATAGATAGTTTCAGTACTGTAGTAGAATATTTGATTGATCTAATTGCCTAGAAGAGCAAGAAAAAAAACAAAAAACATTGCACTATATTTAATCTTTATAAGGAGAAATCCTAGCACTCTGTCTTGTTAAACAAACAATTGCAGAGAGGTTTTGTTAACTGAGCTTTACTGATATCTTCAAAAGGGATAAACCTTGACCAGAAAGCTCTCAGTCAGGGGGAACAAGGGGTTGTCTGAGGGGAGCTGACTGGGGACCCCGAGCTCAGCAAGCATCCACTGCTATTGGAATTAATATGGTTTTCTTAAAGGATTTTTTCAGTTCTGTGTACAAATACAAACACTTCCAGTGCCAGAACCACATGTCCATTTTATATTCTTCAAATTTTTAATGTGGGGAGAGGAATGTCCTTGCCATAAGACCTCAGGGGTGGGCTATAGATAACAAAATAATCAAAGGACTAGCAGCTTTTAAAAAATTATTTATGAAATCTGCTAGGTTCCTCTATGGAAATCAGTTAACTGTTATGGGATACCTTCCAAACCACCTTCCAAATCACTAACACCAGAGACTACAATGTGGCAGGTGCTGGAAGAGATGGTGCTGGATAAGGGCTTTTTTTGGTAAATAGAATCAAATCTGGCCTTTGCAGTTGAAAAAAAAAAAAGAAAATGTCATTGTGAATCCTGCTTGCTTTTGATACTATATCTCAGAACCTCTTAACCATGTCATTATTGTACTGTTTTCTTCTGGTATTGCTAAAAAGAATATTCTTAAAGCAGAACAACAGAACAACATATTCTATGAGTTTTTACTTTTAGCGTAGTAACAACCACAACAATTAGCAACTGACAGTAATGCTGGGGGAAAACATAAATACACCATCAACTGAAAATGGTATTTCTTTAGAAGTGACAAATCAAAAATCTTGATGCTACATTTTTTTCCCCAAGTATCTTATCTTGCAGATTCTAAGCAATCTGCAAGCATTAAGATTGGGGATTTTTAGAAAGATAAACAAAGAAAAGTTTAGATTGCATGGGCGCAATCCCATCGCCTTTGCTTGGACTTGATGGTAAGAACACCTACAAATCCCACACATCTCATGATGTTGAAAAAGCAAAGCACTATCTGAAACCATGTATTTTCAGTTTAAAAGGGTAATAGAGCAGCATTAGATGTTGGGCTGCATGTGCCTTACTGAAAAAAAAAAAAATGGTAGGAGCCAGACAAGGGGAGGAAAGCAGCTTGGCACAGGTTTTTATAAAGGCAGAGCTACTGAACTGCTTGCCTTGGGCTCTTCCAGGAGGTTATTCCAAAATTTATAACACAAATGCTGAGGAATTCCAGATTAATACATGCCTTATACCACCCCACTGTAGTGTTTCATCCTTCTCTGCTGTACCTCCTAAACTTCTTCGTAATATCAGCAACACCTTTCTCAGGTCTCTGATAACCTGCCATGGCAAAATCACGTTTACATCCTCACGTCCTCCCATGCATCTCCATCTTTTTCAAGCTGCTGGACAGCCACCAGATAGCCCACATCACAGTTTAGAGGAGCACGAGTGAGCTGACTGACCAGCTGTCACCAGAGCCACTGCTGATTTCTTTCCATCAGGAAGGCATGAAAAGTTCCCTTCCTTGAGAAACGGATTATCAAAAGTTTATAGCCCTGAAACCATCGAATTTGGTTGAAAATGGCTAGTTTTAAAAAAATAGCAGTGAAGGACAAAGGAAAGAAGACACACGACAGACAAAGCATCTTTCCATAAGGCTCCATGCCCATAACTGTGTGGTGTGGCTCCTTTCCCAGCAACCCATCCAGACCAAGAAGAGCACTGAGCCACTTTTCTCCTTTTTTTTTTTTCAGCTGAAATTCTCTATTTATTAAGAACTTCTATGAGAAAGACACCCCACATTCTTCTGGTCTATCCAACAGAGCAAGAGAGTCCTGATGAAGTTTACTAGGCAGTAGTTCTGGTTACGCACTCTCAGGAAACTTTCAGATTTCTATAAACTCAGAATGTAAGACACTGGCAGCCTGTACTGCTAAGCAAGCTTTCTACAGAGAAGAAAGATTTACCCACAGTTAAACTACAAAAACAATTTAGGTATAGAAAAATGCAATTAATGTAACTGTCCCAGTGCCACACAGTCATCTATGAACTGCTAATTGCCCATTCCTTCAGCAGCATCTCGTGAAAGATTATGTCCTTCTCCACCGTGTCTTCATAGGTCATACTGAGACATCAGCCCTGCAACTAATTACAAGAAAATAGACCATCTCCCCTGTTTCTAACTGGCAGGTCTTCTTTGGTAAAGAGGCCATTCAACAATTACAAAAAATAGCAACATTTTAGTCTGCATGAAAAGTCTTATAAAGCCCCTGTACGGTAGGTGTGCACATGGCTGTGACTCCTGGAGCCCTTTGTTCCGCTAAACTCCAGGCCCTGGGGAACCGGAGGCTGAGCACAGGGCTCTTTTCCACCCAGCTGCAGATGAAGCAGCGAATTTAGCTCACAAGCACAAAAGATTCAAAGAAAATGTCTACAACTCATCACAGTGGACTGAGCAACAGAGGCTTAAAGGCTAAAACTGCTCTGAGACCTGGCACTTGTGATAGACTGGAAGACAGCCTGAATTTGACCTGAAATGAGGCCACAAAGATGGTTTTTCAGCAGAAAAATCTCAAGAACATTTCTAAGGTTTGAGCTATCTTGACAGTCTGTTATTTGTTACCTGGTATCACTGCCAGGGCAGCACTGGGATGTTGGGATGGAGGAAGAAGACAGGTAAAGGTTCATCTGGGTTGCTCACAAATTGATTCAAAGCAAACCCTGCTCACAGTTGTTCCCACCACGTCCTACAGAATACCCATAGCTTGACACAGATCCAAACTTTGTCAAGAATTTTTGGTAGGAGAATTAACTTGGCTGCGAGCTTGGCTGGGGAGGTGCCTCAGCAGAGCACATTGCAATTTAAAATGACATAAATGCTAATGCAGAACTACTTCTACACTATCTTGGCACTAAAAATATCCATGGTTAGCTGCTTTTCCTTCACTGTATTTTAGTCAGACAGCTAATAATTTTAAATATCCATCAGGTGGAATGTCAGTACAGGTAGCTGTTCTCAGGGAGAAAAATTTTCAACAGTATGTCCCTTTTTCCAGCTGTGCTCAGTCTTTGAAGTGACAAACTCTCTGCAACCCCATCAAGGGAAATAGGGGTGGGGAGTGGAGAGAAGGCTTGGGTTTAAAGAACTTTCAAAGTTTGATACGTGATTAATCTTATTAAGTTAAACTAAGTTCAGTACTGATAGTAGCTATGATGTAGGATATGGGAGCAAGAGAACTGTGCAAAGAGTGGTTCTGTCACCCACCGTAATTTTGTTTTCTTGAAACAGTTAAAGTGTTTTGTTTCCTGAAGGAAAAAGCGCTAAACCTAGCACTGAGTTTACTGTTGTGTCAGTAGCACTTAGGTTTATAACAACTCTCAATAATATTCTAACCCCAGTTTCCTTTCATCTGCTGATATAATACAGCAGGGTTTGACACCTTTTTAGACATGAAAAGACTTTATCTTGTCTCAAGTAACAGCTGCCATTAGTCTCTTTCACCACTGTATTTTCCAAGTTTCTTTCTTGACATATGAGCACACAGCAAAGCCTGTGTAAATCCTGAAAGTTTAATAATCCTTTTCTCAAATTAGGAAATTTCTCTGTTAACTGCCAAAAGGTTTACTGAGTTCATTAATTCCCTCACTGAAGTAGAAATTGATAAATACTAGGAAAATAAATTTTTCTTTTTGTTAAGGAAGTTCACACACACATAAGCATTTCAGTAATATCCTCCAATGAAAAAAGGAAGAGCAAATGTAGCTTGATAATGGGGTATCTAGACATGGAGGGTTTGTTTTTTTTTTTTTACTTTATATTTTTTGTAGCTCTCTATGTACATTTTCCATGTAAACAGTATTTATTTTCCTTTCTGGTTGACTCCTCATAGACCTGAAATAGTGAGTTACAATCACAAAGAATGCCAAATAAATGTTTCCCTTTGTTAAACTATGCTAAATAAATTTGCTACATCTAAGTAGATGTTTAATACTGTTTATAATTTGAAATAACAGATCTGCTCTATATCACTGAAGGAATCATTCAAGCTAGACAGATGTCAACATCAAGAGTGATAGATAGATTAGGTAAAGTACTTGGGGTGGTACACCAGTTCTTCAGAAAAACTTTCAGAGAGTACTTTAATAATGATGTATCCATTACTTGCCTTATCCCCATAGTTTTATTTAGTTATTTATATATATTTTTAGTTTATTTAGTTTTATTACTTTAGATGAAGTGCCCTGACAGCACCTGTTTGGGCTGATCAAAAGATATTTAGGGTCATTGGGCTGATGGACCACATTAATTTACACTTACAACCACTTTAACACAATCTTCTAGAAATATTACTTGCAAAAGAAAGTTATTTGTTACATTCTCTCAACTTATTTAAACATTTTCTTCACAAGTGTAAGAGGTCGCAAAGCAAACAGCATGGCAAAACATTCCCCAAGGAGAAAAATAATCTCTAATCCTTAGACTTGAGTAAATGACAGAAAGATGAGAAATCGATTTCCCTTTCTGTAATGAATCAAGTTTAATTCAAGCAAGTTACGCCCAATGATAAATGTTCTTGCGTTTATTTGCTGTTTGCACATCTATTGTTGCTTCTAAGGTAGTGACAGAAAACTTACACAAAATTTAGATGCACTGCAAATGCAAAAATTGAAATTTTTCTGCTTTTCATGCTTGAATTGTACTTATGAAACCAGACTAATTTGTAGTGATATCAGCAACACAGTAGCTTTTGTTTCCTTCTGCAGTTCTCAATGTCTTATGATTATATCCCATTTCTGGCTTGTCATAATTCTGGCACAGTATTTTCAACAAATCCTCCATTAAAGCAGACATCCCAGGCAGATCTAAAGAACCCTCCAAAAACTGCTCTTGCCCACCCATTGCAAACAAAATCCTAAAACACAGAAACCCACACACTGTGGGTGAAATTTTATGATCCTTCCAAAAAAAGGGTGCATTCTCATACACTGGGAGGGAACAAAAGTGAGGTCTTTCACATGATGTTGGAATTTTTATTAATGAAAATTCAAATTCTTGATTCCAACTTTCAGTATTCAAAATCAGCAACAAGCAAAAGAATCATACATCACAAAAAACAACGTTTTTCAACAAAAAAAAGGACCTGATCTCTCCACTACTGACCACTATATAAGGAATTTCTCCATTTATCGTCCCCAGGTGACTGCTACTCTTATTCTCCTTAGCAATTCTGTTCTTCTAGCTACACTATCACATCAGCTGGGAAGTTAAGTGTCTCCACAAGAGAGACCATCTTCAAAACAGAAAATAAGTTTTCAATATTTTGGATTTTTGCTCATTTCCATAATACGTTCTCATTTGGAAAATCAACTATAGATCAACTTTCTCCATCTGCCCACAGGGGAAAACAAAACTACCATTTTGGCTAATTACAATTTGTATTATCCACAGACTACTTATTTCTTCTGTAAACACATCTGGAATTTAGCTTCCTAACTTATAAAGCCTTGGCCGTTATGAAGAAAGAATTGACATTTTCATTAAGGCATGGATATTCTTAATTTCTGTTGTTAACATTACATCTTGGTAAGAGTGGCCTTACTTCTGCTTGGTCCATAGAAAAAGTTATGAACACTTAAATGCAGGCAAGGACACAGCTTCTAATAAGCTGTTGAAGACAACCTTTTTTTTTTTTTTGTGTATGAAGAGAGATTGCTTCTATATTTAAGGGGCAGGAAGAACATCTTCAAAAATGCAATTCTATTCAAGCTGCCCCTTTAGAAACAAACACACAATATTATTCTAAGAATTTGCAATATCATAATTAGATTTTGATTTTCTGTAACTTAACCTTCATTCTAAGTAGAAGTGTTAGATGGAATTTCATATCTTCTTTAAGAAAAAAAATACCCCAAACTATAAATGTTTGATTAAAACAGCCATCAAATTTCCTTAAATATTAGATATGATAGCTACGAAACCAGAATATCCTTACACGGTTTATTCAATTCTTTGGTAGATGCACGCACTCCAAGAACAATTTATTATAGGGCATGGCAGATATAAATTTAGCTACCCTGCAAGGCACATCTGTGGTGCATCTCTGTCTGGTCCTTCAGAGATAATCAACACAATCAACATCCCAGGAGTTGAAAACCCATTTTAAATCTAGCAAAAGTAAGTTAGTGGAGCAGAATGGAAAATTTCAGTTGGAAAGAGCTCTATCACTTTGTCCGATTAAGAATATCCAACAGCAGTGCAGGTACTGTTTTATTATATATGTTTTTATAAGCAGGACTAACAGCTGTACACAAAATCCTCACAATTGGCTGGGAAAAAACTTCTATTACGTAAATAAACCTCCCCGCTCCTTTGTATACTATATGCCGATGCTTGTAGCAAGTTTAGAACATAGTCAAATCCAGAATAAGTGGCACTTGCTGATAATCATCTATTTGGTACTTCTGCTAACATTTTAATTTCAAATTTTAGCTCCAGCGTGCAGTATTTTGCAGCACTTCTTATTCATCAAAGCTGTGTCCACTTAAAATTGATAGAGCATACTGCAGAAACTTGGAGAAAGAACTCTTTAAGAGGTGAAGGTTCAGAGTTAATTGTTACCATAATCTCTTTTATGGAGAATCTAATTGATTTTGATTCTTCCTTTTAGTCTTTCAGACAGGGGAAGTGGACTGTCTGCCCACACGTAAGTCAGAACAGCACTTCTGGCTTGCTGCATGGGACCAGAACCTGACCTCTCAAGTGGTTGCTCTAGACTTTGGGAACAATTAACTTCCTCTGCAGAGGATGGTTTTGGAGATACTTGCAATGAGAAACTATTACCAGCTTTTTTTAAATTGGCCATTTTCTCCTTAATGATAAGGGCTGAGTCACTGTTTGTTCTTTGGCTAGTAACAACATTACTCCTTTTCTTGGTAAAACATTTTTTAAACTGCCCAGGGTTCGGTTGCCTTTTCTGCTGCTCATAGATCAGATTTTTATTCACGTTCCCATCATCACTGTCTTCACTAGAAGAACACCTGTTCTGACACACACTCTTTTTAAAAGAAGTTTTCCCAGTAGTTTGAATACAAGGTTTTTTAATGTGACAGCCAGTTACACCATCTGCTTGCTTTTGAAACACTGGCAGCATTTTGCACTCAGGATGCAGCGTCTCTGTTGTTTGCCCACAGAGGGCTGGAGATATTGAAGTGCTTACATTATAGTCTTTTTGCATCACTCCAGTCAGGCTGTCATCTTTTTTATTCTGATCTTGATAAATGTGTGTTGCAGATTCTCTTGCATAGTTTTCTGACAGCACACTTTTACTTCCCTGCACTAGTTTATTTAACTGACACAAGGAAGAGCCATAGTCTTTATCAGGATTCAATGCTTCATTTGTTTGTTTAAAGCATTTCAAAGACTCCATTTGCATTAAATCTTCAGACAACAAAGGCTTTGATAGAATGGAAGTCTTCTTGAGTATTCGCTCTCTTATAGACCACTTCTGAGCTTGTCCCACAGCATCATCTGAAACCACATAATCTGCACCATCAGAATGATGTTGATCAGACTGCATAGCATCAGAATATTCTGAGCTACTTCTTACTGTTTCATGACCTAGTGGATGCGACTGTTTTATGCATGTAGTTAAATCAGATGCTGTATCACGTGCATCACCCCCATAGACTAGTGAAGTGCTGTCCCAAGCAATACTGCTCAGTTCTAGACCAGCTGTTACAGAGGAGGAGGATGATACCCCTGAATTTTCAGTAAATTTTGCTGGCAATATAGATGAGTCAGCCAACATTCTCAGGAAGAGCGAGTAAGGCGGCGCAGCCAGAGGAAGAGCAGCTGCTGATGCTGGAATTTGAACTGTTTTTATGCAGGACGCTGAAGCTAACGCCAGATCTTTTGATTCAGTACTTCTCTGGTGCATCTCATCTTCCGGGGAGCTGTTTATATCCGATGTGGAGTCTCGCACAGGAAGAATCCCACATCTAGATTTTAAATTCATTTGAGACAGAAGATTGCTAACTTCATCATCAACATTTGATAATTTCTTTTCTTTTGGTCTGTCTTTTCTGGCTGAAAAAAGATAAAAAGGGCATATCAAAATGCTATATTAACCATAGTTCAGATTTCCTAGTGCTAAATTATAAAATGGCAAGATAAAACACAGTCCCTGCAAGATATCATGCTCCAATCTTGGCAAAACATGATATTGCTCAACAGTGGGAGAAATGTTTGTTGCTTTTGCTTCTTGTATTCTGGCAAAACCCGTAAGTTCGTAAGAAATAAGCTTCAGACTTACTTTTCTGTTTCTTCTTCAGAATTTCTGACTTTTCCACTTGATAAAGGGCAACAACATCAGGGTAAGCAGCCTGAAACAGTGTCTCCTCCTCTACTGTGATTACAAACAACTCTGCAGGCTCATCTTCTGCATCAACATAATGTTCTAAAAAAAAAAAAAAGAAAAAAAAAAGAAAAAAAAAGAAAAAAATCAGTGAACGTACATTAGACAGACATGCATATAAACATGGATCAAAGTAAGCAATAAGAAAAGATTTGAGTACAAAGAAAGTATATAAAAAGGTCAATAGTACAATGTACAAGATTTAGCTACAAGTAAAAGTCTCTCTTTCTGCCAGACTCCTGGCACAAACAGGCACACTAGAGGTAAAAGTCTGTCAGCACAGAAAAACTTCTAGCTAGTGAACAGACACAGCTTCAGGTACATCGTGAAATAAGATACGAAATACAGAGTCCAGGTCTCATTACCATGTACTAGAAAAAGTACCTGAAGACAGAGTTCCCTGCTGTCTAGGTAGATGTTTGGGGTTGTTTTTTTTTTTTTAAAGCACTGCTTTTAGTATCATTTGATGCACATTTTCTATTGTTTTCATAGAACAGTTTCCAGTCTTGCACACATTTCATTTCCTCATAATATTGCCAAATTCTTTTCCTCTTTAAAGCATGCTTTTCTCTTTTTCTATGAACTGTTTTGTTCCATAATGTACACAGAAACCAGACCAACCTGGTTTTTGCCACTCAATTTCAAAACAAGGAATTCCATTTTTAATTCGTGTCTTGACTATCCTGTAAGAACAAAAAGAAGCTCTTGAAATTATTTTGTTTAAACAGGAAATGAAAAATCCAAGTTATCTAAAAATATTCCAATACTCTAATTTGTAATGATTCAGAAGAAAAAAAAATGTTCTTGTAATAGTGAAATTAATAGACCTTTAAAAAAATACACTACTTCTCTGTATAAGTTATACCATAAAATTTTGGGTCTAGATTTGAGCACTAAAACTTTTTTTTTTTAAATGAAATCAAAAAGCTATTCTGTAACAGACAACCATAATGCAGAATCCTACAAACATCAGTTTGATATCTTTAGCTATGCCACAGAGAAGGCTGCTGTCATAGACAGTAATTTTCTGAGTGACCAGACAGGGTCATTTGTGTCTTTTGCATGAGAGCATGAAGGAAGATAAAACATGAACTGTGCACGGACAGTCAGTCTTTATGAGAATTTTCTAAAGACATTATCTACACTCCAGTTTAATAGATTCCTGGGTGTGAAGATGCTCCTGCTGAATTATTACTGTGATGCTACTGACTGTCCTTCTGTCCCCCAAAATTTGGGTCTATAAAATCTTGAACAGCATCAAGGAACATAGAAAAACTACTAACCTTCTTGCAATACAAGAAGTTGTGTGCTGCGAGAGAATCTGGGTTTCATTTGGGAAATGAAACTGCCAGATACTAAAGTGAAAGTAAGTCACAATTCCCTTCACACAGTGAAGTTCAGATTTGCCAATGCTATAAGTTTACCTAAGTTTAAGAAAAGATTATATCATTTAAGGAAAAAAATACATTGAGGGCTGAGAGAATAAGAAGGTACTTTTTCTGCCTCAGAACACCCCTGCATAACAGAAACCTGGATGGTGAGGAAGTATTCTAGGGGAAAGTGTGCTTGTCTTGTGTTTTTTTCCCTGCATATCCATTTTTAGTAACAGGATACTTGGCCATTTTTATATTTCTAAATGCAGCAGTCCTGAATGAAAATGTTGCTTTGAGAAGGCAACATAGCAAAATAGAACTGTAAGCCAATAATTTAATCAGACACATAGTATAATGACAGTCGCTAGGTCTGATAAGAAATCAGAGACCATGACCGAATCTGTAGATGCTTACTTCTAAGTCCAGGCTCTTATTTTGAGTCACAGAAGTCAACTGAACTTCTAAGAACCTGAGCAGAGGATCAAACTTGCGATGCTAAATCTCACATGCAGATTCAAGAAAACAGAATAGAGAGTAAACATAGGAAAAAGCAGGCATTGTCAGAATGAAAGAAAACTGCTACACGTATTACTTTGTGCAGCGGTAGTATAAGAATTGGTGTACTGATCTAAATTTTTACTTCTGTTCAAAATGAGCACAAAGCTTAGAACGCAGATGGAAGAAAATCATTATATTTCCATAAAAAAATGAAAAAAAACACGATTTTCCTCCAGCAGCAGAAGTAGACATATTAAGTTCAAGAAATCAAATACATTACCGTATTGCCTGCAGTTGTTTTGAATTAATGTATCCAGATTGTCTCTGGACCATATCATAACGTGTCAATAGTGTTAACAGTTTCTTACAAGCGTAATCTTTGGTCCATTCCATCTTCTCAGAAGCAAATATCTGTTAGGATAAAAAGAAACACCCCAAACTTTAAAACTTTCTTATTCTGTTAGATATCATGCTCAGACAGCTATATAGTAGGGACACAGGACTAAATACTTAAAGTATCTAGAACACTTTGAGACATTAGTGTAACGATATCTCACTGCCCAGAGAGGGAACAGTCATCTGTAACAGGACAGATTCATCAGCTCTCCATAACAAGCCAAGGGAACAGTTGTGTAGTGGCAGCAGCAGGGATAAGACAGTTGCTAAACACCTTATCAGACTCAGATCTGCTAGGCAAGGAGCTGTGAAAATTCTGGATTTTGTATGTGAGAGAAGGATGAACGTGGATTTTCATTAAAGCTACGCTGCTCAACAACAGTTTATTATGCTATACATAACTCTCACACTGTCAATACATCCCTGAAAATGAAACATTGTAAAAGATCTGGTTTCACCAATAGAAAACAAATAAAAATCACCCAGAAAACAATGCTAACATGCACATATATTAACACTCTCCTCTGATCCATGTGTCGTGTCCCCCCCCCAAAAAAAAAAGCCTCACAGGATATTTTTCCCTCCTTCTACCGGCAGAGGAATAAGCCAGATCACTTTTGAGCTTTAAGCACTTTGAATTAAAAGGCCTCCGAACTTGAAAGCTGGTAGTACTGTGCTAAATACACAAACAGGCAACATTAGAATAAAAACTGCTTCTGCTTGTTATATACGGAACCTGGTTATCTCAATGATATAAAAAAAAATAATTGAAAGTAAAGTTTAACATTAAAAAAACCCCCACAACACATATAATACCATATGTGCACTGTGTCAGTATGATGAAGAAACAAGCACGAGTAAAAACAAGAGCTGTATCTGTCTACACCTTTTATTTTTTTGTTTCATCCACCTTTCATAATGTACCTGAAATACATAGTATGTCATATAACCACACAGTACTCTATACACTACATAGATAATGCAGCACTTTGGCAACCCAATCTAATCATACTGGATAGTGAACAAGAAAACAACAGCAAGCTACACTTCTTCTGAGTTCTCTTTCTTACGCTTTTTTACACACCAACCTACATCAACTGATTTTTTCAAAGTCTGCAATTTTAGACTTCCAATAAATGAATTAAGAAGTTGAAGGAAGATTCTTCAACTTTTTTTTCCAGTAAAGTTACCAATGAAGATCAAAACTGTTACAGATACCTTCCTCACTATTTAAAAAAAAAAACCTAAAGAGGTGAATAACCAGTATTTTGTTTCATACCTGAAAGGATAATAAATTTGGCCTTTGGCATTCCTTTATCTTGATCAATTTATTCTTGTTTACAAGAAATTCTTGGATAACCTTGAGATAAAACAAAAAAAGAGTGTAAGGTAAGAGGGCATAAAACCAAAACTTCCATTAATTGATTAAAAAAATTAGTTTTTAAATAGGTTTATTTGTTACCTCAGAGAATGGAAAGCCCTCACAACTGTTAGCTTTTCTGCAGGTAAAACAAATGTGTTAGGAACTGAAAACAAATGGGAAAAATTAAGAATTTAAATGCTCACCCTGCACATGAATGCAGGGAAAAGCAGTTCAATTTTCAAGACACTCCTACTTTCTGATATTTTCCTCCACTGCGCTTGCTTGCTTCATTCGCTCTAACTGATGCCATTCACAAGGGCAGTAGTTTTTGGAGTCAGGGGGTTTGCAGTATCTAGTGCTTTCACAGAGTTTACAGCCACTGTGCTCATGTTCCTTGCAAGATCCTATAGGAGCAGATGCACAAAGTGTAAGGAGAAAAGGTTTCCAAAATCTCCAAATATACAAAGCTAATAGCACCAATACAAAGCTCAGAACATATATGAATCTGACATAAATAGTAGCTGTAAGTCTGAGTGCATTAGCTGTATTTATAAATCTATAGTGAAACCTGACAAATAAATGCAAGCTTTCATATTTTTTTTAAGACTTTCTCCCCATGTTTCAGACCTTATGCTGAAAACTTTATCACCTAAAAATTACAGAAGCAGTCTGTGACAAATGTATATAAGGAACATATTTGAAACAAGCTTTTCCTTCTCCAAGTGATGGGTTTGAACAAGTTCACTGATCAAAGATGCTATTAAAATGATGTTCCAAAAGATTAATTTATTTTTAAGACCACACTGCAGCAAAACCCAGCAATGCTAAGGGATTCAGTCCTCTCGATGCAAGACTAATTCAGGTAACTAAAGAAATAGTTGCTTCTCAGTATCGTGTACTTTCATTACTGCGAATGTTAAAAAGGCAAATATCTGAGATCACACAACAGCATTCTGTTAACATTTTATCTGCTATCAACTAGTTTCACATTCGAAGAAAGGTAGTCTCCAGCCCCAAAAATATTTGTATAAAGATACATACAATATTGAAAATGTGAAGATAGCCCAGAAGCTGAATGACAAGAAAAGCTGTTTTTAATGCTTAAAAACCCCCAGACCAACAAAACAAAAACAAACCTACCATGCCACACTCCACACACCCAAAACAAAAAGCAAACAATTGATAAGGCTAAAAATAAAATCCAGTGTTTTCACACTGACCTGGATGATGGCACTCAGAACAGTGAATTACCCTTTTAACAGCCACAGGTGGATTATTATTATCATACTGAAATTCTTTCCATTGCTCAAACCTAAAAGGATGATATTAAAAGGATTAAGAAATACTTTTAACTTTCATACTTAAACACTGAAAAACACTCCCTTTATACTTCTCAGACATCTATTCAAGAAATAAGTTTTCTAATTTATGAAACAGATTTTTTTAAAGTACATTATATGATTGTTGGATTTCTAGTACTGACACGCACATTATGATAACAAACAAAAAGCATTTGGTACCTCATCTCCCGATCCACAGCCCAATTAAAAATCAGCAAAAGTCTCTCATCAGTCCCTATGACTTCCTTTCCAATATATCAACACACACCTGCTAGCTCAAGAGCTAGGAGCCAGCCAATGTTTACAACAATTAAGAAGCTTGCCTAGCAAAACACATAATTTCTTTAGCAAACAAAGTAAGGAATGTGGTAATCTCTTCCCACCCCCAAATTAAAGTACTATAAACATTGTCTTCGAGCTGAAGTACATACCAGCAAGTCTTTGAATAAAATCAAAGTACTTCAGCATGCAACATAAATTTTCATTTTACCTTTGCAATAAGTTTTGACCTTTCAAAGTCTCAATTAACTTTAAAGCTTGTTCCTTCCCAACTCCTGGAATGCCCTGTAGAGACAGAAATATGAAACATTATTTAATTGCAAACAAATTATTCCGATTTTCAGAAGAACTGCCTTCATAACATTATCTAGAGAAATGACAAAAATGATCCCAGATGTTGAGAATTGAGAAAAATAATTTTTGACCAAGCTGTAAAGCCAGAGAAGGTGACAGATTATAGCTGTAACACAGAAGCTGCATAAAATGGTCTTACGCTCAATAGCAGCTCAGATAAAACAAGACGGAGAAAGCAGGTAGTAGGAAACAATAGAAAAAGAGGTGGTGTTTGTTTTGTTTTCCTTCTTGCTATCTCCAACAAGACAACAATATAAAATACTGGTAACCTTCTTGCCAGCTAACTGCCAGAAAGCTGAAACTTTTCAGAATTTTCTTGGAAAGACAAGACAAAGACAGATCTTTTGGATTTTAGAGCAAAAGGCTGGAACTTAAGAGACAGAAGAAACACAGCAAAAAGCTTTCACTCACAGGAAAGAGATGCATTATGGCAAGAGAAATAACTTTTAGTATTCGAAGACCTCAAGCACTCATGCAAAATAATTTTAAGAGGTGACAAAAGTGCAAGAGCATTTTCTGAAAAGTAATTAAAAACCCCAATAAAATCATAAATCCAAATAATTCCTTCCCTCCCTTTCAATAATTGTTCGCTTGATTTCGGTATGTACTCCATTATTACATCTGTAGTATGCATGTCCTTTATAGGACAAGGGACTACCACTATGGATAAAAGATAGGAACAGCAAATACTTTCATAGAATGGTTTGGGTTGGAAGGGACTTTCAAAGGTCATCTACTTCACCCTCCCTGCAATAAACAGGGACACCTTCAACTAGATCAGGTTGCTCAGAGCCCTGTCCAAACTGACCTTGGAGATTCATTTTTTGGAACCTAGCTCATGGACTGAAATCCATAACTTTGTAGTAATACCTGATTCAAAACAGCCAGAACAGGGCCTCAAAAATGATCAGAGGGATTTAACACCTCTACTATGAAGACAGGCTGAGAGAGTTGGAGTTTCTCAGTCTGAAGAGAAGGCTCCAGGAGACCTTACTGCTGTCTTTCAATACTTAAAGGGGGCTTATAAGAAAGATGGGGACAGACTTATTAGTAGGGCCTCTAGCAATAGGATAAGGGGTAATGGTTTTAAACTAAAAAGGGGGTAGATTTAGACTAGATATAAGGAAGTTTTTTTTATGGTGAGGGTGGTAAAACACTGGAACAGGTTGCCCAGAGAGGTGATATGTGCCCCATCCCTGAAAATGACTGACATTTTCTCTCATTTAATTCACTAGGCAAACTTCCAAATACGTGACTTCTTCATAAATCATGTATTTACAAACAACAGAACTAAAAGGGGACACGACCAAACTGCATCCAGAATTGACATTATTAATAACTACAGTTCAAAATAATCATTACTACTTTGTCCAAACAGCACAGACAAAGCTGTTTTTCTCATTTTCCACAGCTAGTCTGACAGGGATGTACTTACATGTGAATGGCTACAAAGCACCCTCACAAACAAGTGAGTTCTCAAGCCTTTTGTCTCCACCTCCCTTATAAAAAAAAATATGGAATACGTAACAGTTTTAGAAAGATTAATGTTCATGAAACATTGATTACCTTGAAGCCTTCACAAATAAAATTTACAGCAACTTACTAACCATCGTGTTCAACTAGATCTCAGTAATCATGCATTGCGTACAGTTTTGTCAGCATGCACACATCTCCCTTGATATAGTTTGTTTTTCAAGACAGCGTAAGTACCTAATAAAAATAATTCTGTTGCTTACCTTTGGAAGATAATCACAACCCAGAAGAACAGCTAGTCCAATCAAAGACTCTCTGTCACAACCAAGCTTCTCCTTAATCGAGGACATTGTGTAACAGTCAAGATATGGATCCTGCAAGAGAAATTTATCATGCACGTTATTTCCGTAACATCAATGAAGGAACTGCCCTGAGTCACATGCAGTTGTGATTGCTTACCCACCCCTACTCACCCACACCTGCAGGAAATGGGTCTATCCTGTAAGAGGGGTCTTATGCTGCAATGCATGGACACCATGTGTGTAAGTACATATTAAAGTGTATAAGTGTATATTAAAATGTTACCTAGTGTATTAAACATGAGCTAAAGAAACACTTGAAGCTTTGAAGGGTAGAGGGACCCAAACACAACATGAGATCAAGATTAACATGAATCAGAACACAGGATACTGCCCCAGCTCCCAAAAGACAAAAAACCCCCCCACACAAGCCAACAACCCACAATAATCCAGTTTTCTGAAACAGATGCCCCTGACAGATGCATGCTCACATGAATTATTGGTTTATGTTGACTTAGATATGTAACAAAGTTCACCTGAAAGAATGAGGCCACCTTCATTTTTGGTGATAAATGTCAAGGAAGTTGGGCAAAAGAAAAGAACCAGGTCAAGACAGAACCCAAACACAGTGCCATCAAAACAGATCATCTTCCACCAACTTTTTTTTTTCAAGTTCATTGTTCCCAGTGCTTTTTTCTGTTCTATTGATTTTCTCTTATTATTGAAGCATTTTCTCAACACGTCTTTCAGATAAACATTATTTAAAATTCCAACCCCAATATAATTTTTCCTCCACTTTCCTGCTAGATTCACCAGACAGAACACATACATTCTTTTCTCTGATTTATAAAGTATAAATTATGGAAATTTGGGGTTGCCTTTCCCCAGTTCTGGAAAATTGCACTCCTAACAAATGAACACTTCAGCTCAAGGTCATAGGTTGATTTGTTTTTTGAAAGACTGCAACAATCAATCTTGATACAGATGTACAATCCTTACCCTATTCATGTTCAATTGGCAACTAGTAGTATTAATTGCAGTGTATTCATAAGGAAACAAACCTGTACAATGCAAGTGTGTGAACATTGTTATCAGGCTGACCACTCCCATATGCCGTAATGGTAAAATTATAGGAAGCAAGTACTTTACTCAAATTCTTCATTTTAGCAGAAGAAATGAGGGAAAAAAGTTTGCCAGTAAGCTGTATATCACATATCACAAGACACTACAAACACAGACAATAATACCATAAGTGTTCTTTACATCAGTAGTCTTGCTCTCACACCCAAAACATGCATTGCCAGTGAATCAAACAAAACATTCCTGTCTTAAATGTACTATTTTAAACAAACCAAACTACTAGATGGTAAGTGCAACAATATTCAAATAATTGTTTCAAGTGCCTTCTTTCTATTTACATTTTTGGAAAGAGTCTAAAGAGAGGGTGAGAACAGGATGAATTGCATTACCTTAGCATTCATGGCAAAGTTCCTATAAACTGTTAGAGCTCCATATAAGAAGACATCGCCATCATTGGTAATGCAGGCATCAACATGTCCTTTTGCATTTAGGTAGGCACACATTGCCTCTGCTTCCCCGGCTGCTTGAACCCAAGGGACACCTAAACACTCCAGCAGTTCGAGACACTAAAAGAAGGAATCCAAAAGCAAAGAGAGATTGAACACTGAATTAGATACACTCATTAACATTTTCTCAAGACATGAGTATACAAAAACTGCTACTGTTGCACTGTCTATAGAACACTAAATCAATACAAGCACTACTTTAGGAGAAATACAGTTTACTGTAAAAGTCAAAAGACATATTCAACTGAGATCAAAGTATTAGTTACAAGACTTGAACATAGCATGACTAATGGTTACTTCTTCACAAAAAATCTTTACATCTTTACACTTTAAACAGGTATTCAGGACGTTTTCAAAAGAAGAGTAACAAAGGAATACTTATCTTTGTGAAGTAAAACTGTTTACTCAGGTAGTAATACTGGGCTAGCACAGACATCTTTCAACAGATGCTGGACTCCCCAAGAATATCAAGCACGAAAGTACAGTACTGTCAGCCTACTAAGACTGGACCACAGCATAAGACATACTGATATATACTCACAGGTACTTCTTAAAAATTCCACAAAAAAGAGGTTATTTTAGAATTTAAGCATGAATTGATACAATCTATCTACTGAAGCCGTGAACACCTATAAATACTATTTCACAAAATTCTGAACAGACAAAAATGGTTAAATATCTGCAACAATGAATAAGAAAATTACTGAATAGGAGCTCTTTGCAACTAGAGTTGTCTCAATCATCTGTACCAAGATGCCTATACCATCTTCCTTTCAGCCTAATCCAACAAGTGCATTTTCTTAGCTTTTCAGCTAGTTTACCAAATTATAGATCTATGTTACAAAACAGTTCTGTGTATCCCTTCAAAAACACACTATCTTAGATCATGTAAATTACACAGTACATTCCTGTTTACACATATGCCTCAATTTAGGGAGAAAAATGTATCAATACTAACACTATTAAAGAACAAGGAAGTTGAATTTCTGCAATAAACACACAATTATGACTGTGGCTCACTACAGCATAATGTGCACAGGAACACATCAAACAAGAAAATTATTCTAACTGACATTGTCCCTCTTCTACAACAACAGTTAGCAGATTCTGTAAAGTCCAATTTCAAAGGCATCTGTTTCCTCAAAACTCAAAATACTGTTGAAATTTGTTGTGTAGAAAACTATTAATTCTTTCAAGTTCTTGTATTTTATTTGCTTAAAATTTCTTCCTATCACACTAAAAATACTGAAACACAGCCCTCAGTTACTCACCTCTTTTAAAATGGCTTTAAATGAAGATCTCCCTGTTCTTGCTGCTCCAACTTTCTTCGAAGACCCATAACGCATTTCGTTCCTCTTACTCATGGTGTCTGCTTTCAACTTGGGGGCCTCTCCTTCCATGACAAACACTAGTTTAATTCCCATTGATGTAAAGAAAGAGACCCGAAAAAATAGGTTTCTGCAATAAAGCAAGGTGTTCCATAAGCTGCTGAATTAGTGAAGCCTGATTTCTTCAGATGTTTTCCTTATATCCCTCAGCCTACCCCAGCAACAATCTCAGCTTTCTCTCCACTTGTTATTTCCTCAGATCCAAGCTAACAAATCTTTTATCTATATCACTGTCTTCAGTTGAAATTGTTTTATTATGAATCTGTAGCAGCTTTACAAAATTCCCAAGAAAATATCACATAAGGACAAGAAAGATTTTTTTTTTAGGTGTAAAGACATAAGTAAATTTAAAAGGCTTCATAAAAAAAGATTAAATATCCAAAGTCTGCTTCCAAACACATATCCATATTTATTCTTTTATATCAAATTTTAATCCCAAATTTGTCACTACAGATTCTGAAGTGACTGAATGCTGTGGTATTGAACAGACTCATAGATACCATCACCACAACAATTTATTTCATATGCAAACCAGCATCATTGATGGGTGGAATTTTGCAAGGGAGCAAACCAGCTATATGATCTGTGAGAGTAAAATTGAGAGCAGTAATATCAGACAGCATATGCTTTTTCCAATAATTCCAGGATTGATCTTTGAAAAAGAATAGACTAAACATATCTTTTCAAATGATACAGAAAGACCATTACTCTACATTTAATTTTGTATATTTGCTATTGGTAGAAAAAGGACAAGCTGGTCTTTTGAGGCTAGTTCTATTTTCACAATTAATATACAAATCTACCACTTACAATAAGTTTCTCTAAAATACTTAGTAAAATAATTTGATTTCCAACTGTCTGAAAACATTTACTTTTTTGATAGAAATCTGTTCATCCCTTAATCTTGCTTTAGAAAGACTGCACAAAAGATCTGGACTGATGGTCCCATCCTGCTGCACACAGGATATCCTATCAGAGGAAAGTAATGACCTTGGTTATGCTTCAAGTTCTATTTAATTATCCATTTGGAGTCTTAACAATAGCATTTTAAGAAATTTTTATCCGAAGATGCTGATATTTCAAATCCGCTGAATTCAACAGAAGATGCAGGAACATCTAACCACAGCTAGTAACTCAGTATTATTGAGCTAACCAGTAAAAGGTCATTTATGAAAATTTGTATTTATTTTCATTTTTGTCAGCATCATTTGCAGAAAACAGTACTTTGAAGTTACAGCTGCTTATACTTGCTCATCCTTAAGTATGTGATTCACTTAAGTTAAAAATATACATATTCTTCAAGGTTGTTTATAAGCCTGAAGAATGATTTAAACATATTTAATTCAACATGGGGTCTAACCAGAATTTTCATTTATAAGCCAGATCAGGCTACAACATGAGTGACTCTCAGTATGCTCTGAATTGACCAGCATTCAAACTGCTCTGACAAACAGCTCAAACTCCCATACTACCTTCCATCACACAGCCTCAGAAATATGTAGGAATTAGCACACTGACTTGTGTTCCTTGATAACTTGTATATCACACAGTGCTGCCACAGTAAGACAAACGTGGTTCTACTTTTGTCCATCTCATCCTTATCTACAGTTGAGGCCTCGAGACAAAGTAGGCAGGGCCCAAGAACTTCTATCTGCACTGGAGCATTAAGTTAAGTTCAGCCAGTATGACCTTCAAACCCTCTACACATGTAGCACAAGTGATAATAACAGAATCAAACCACCGCCATATTAATTTAGGAAACTTTGAACTAGTACCACATCTAAATTATACAGCTCCAAGACATTCAGATACAATAAATTACATGGATACCATACCTCAGATGTGGCTTGGTAACTACTCCAATCATCTTTTTAACGGTCTGTGCTTCACAAACCCACAAACTTAAATCAACAGCAAGCGTTTTTCCTTTGAGACTGCTCAAGCTCACAGGTTGCCTCACAGGCTCAAGGATTTGCCACAGATTAGTCACTCCCATTGTTCTAGGTTGTTTGTTGTCAGCATAAAGGTTTTAGCTGTGAAGATCAAGCAAAATAAAATACTTTCAGACTATAACATGAAGTATGACATAATTTGAATGTGAGGTTTGGAAAATAAATATTTAGTCAGTATCAGTTTTATGAGCCAAGAACACTTGCTATCGAGTATTCCAAGCGTGTAGTGACTCCATTTCACAGATGTTTCATTACTAAATACCTTCTTTAGACTATACATTTTCATTGCTAATGGCCTGAACATAAATAAAAACAAACTCAGTTTGGGGGGAAAAAAAAAATCATTCATTTCCAAGTCTGATGTGGCCTTATATACATACAATCCAAGCTTTATTTATAAACAATGAAAAACTACACCTCTCAAGGGAATTCCTCATCTGAAGTGGGAGAATTCACATTAAAATGTTTCTGTTCCAATAGAAGTAGCTTAAAGTTACTTGAAGAATATTTACAATTTAACATTCCTTAGTGTTCCGAGATGATATAAGAAGGGCCAACAGCCACAGGTACTGGCTTGGGAACTTCAAGGTGGACTTCAGGAAAAAAAAATTACAGAGGGTACTGCAGCACTGGCTGCCCAGAGGTTGCAGAACCTCCATTTTTGAAGATTCTCAACATCCAGCCAGCATACTGTCTTAGTGGTTTAATCCAATACTGGTAGAAGTCCCCCTCTTAGCAGGGAGTCACCAGTGATGACCTCCAGAGGTCCCTTCCAATAAATGTTTCGACATGCATAACACTGTGATTGCAGAAACATGTCAGTGTGTACGTTTTTACAATTTTAATCGATTCCTGCACTGTCCTTTCGTACAAAGTTTGCCTCATGTTTATTTGTCTACTTTTCCCTCTTATCCCTCAATATTAGAAAATAAAAATGAAATAAAATCTGGAATGTTTTGTATTTCTTTCATCCTGAGCTTGAAACTATTGTAGACTAAGATAAAATAAAACCCTCCTTTGAATAAATCATGACTAGGTGAGCTAGCTACCTGCGCTCCGAGATCTGCTTAACACACATGAGGAGCTATGCCACCTTCTGGCCTGTAGTGAACATGGCCATGTTAAAATCGGCAATCTTCCACATTCAACACCATCACAGTCTGTCAGAACAGCAAGCCTGTCTATGTAGGATGTGCTTTTATACTCTACAACAGTTTTAAAGCAAAGCAGCTAACCAATCATACATCATTTCCACTACTTCAGAAATTCCATGTTGTTTTTAAATCAAGACTTTCAACAGAACTCATGTTTTTCTAATCCATTTTGTTAACTACTTCAATCCCTCAACCTGATTTTAGTTGCACATATAATGTATTGCTTTTGTTGTGTCTCAAGCACACAAAATTAGTTAAAAATATAAGTAAAGCATGCTAATACATGGCACAACTTCTTAAAGTCCAGGATGATCAATTTCTCTGATGCACAAGGGAGGCTAACAAAAGGCATCCAAACTTCAAAATACAAGTGTGATATTCAGTGTCAGTGGGGTTTGACAAGACATCACCTAGCAAAAAAACAGGATGTGATTTTTCATGTTATCATTTAGTTCCTGCCAGTGCACATCAACACAGGTCTTTTAAAAAAGGTGTATTAGTTGGTTTCTAAATAGTTATTGTATGTCACGTAGAATTTAATTAACAGGAAAGACAAATACACTACAAACACTTAACATCCCATGAAATTACAAATAACAAAGAAAAAAATAAGTATAAAAAATTTGAAAACTAGAAAACCCCCACTTTTTTTCAATATGAGATAATAAAGTATTGTTATTTGAGAACAGAAGTTCTCCTTACCCCCACATTCCATATATATATATCTAAGGTTGATCTGTGAAAGCTTGAGAGACCTACTGGTTTTTGCTTTTTTGAGCATATTCTTTAAAAATATTTAATCTGGATCCTGAATACAAACAGATGTACTACTTTTAATAGGAGTGATCTGTCTACCCAGATTTTATTGAGGAGCTTCATTCATCACAAGCCTCCAGTCTGCTTAGAGATGATAACTTCCAAAGAAGGGAGACTGAACCCGAATTTTTTCATCTACTTACAAATGACACCATGCTATTTTAAGTTCAATGACAGGAAATATAAACTTAAAAGCCCCCCACAAAAAACTTTCTAGAGAATTTTTTTTTTTTTTATAATTTCTTATCAGGCCTGTATGTGCTATAGCCATATAGCTTTTCTGTTTTGTAAATCGTGTTTAAAACTATATTCTACTCTACAAAGTTCTTTTACACAGCCAGAAAAGCCAGTTACTTGAAAATAAATACAGAAGACGCTTAAAGCTTAAGTTTGATATATTCTTTCACCCACCGCCAAAGTAACTAGCAAAGACTGCCAAGCATTTGCTTTATGCCTGACCCAAAGGCCTTTTTAAAAAAAAAACAAACACCAAAACAAAGTTTCACAACTCTCCCGCTCCCCCTCTGCACTACTGCGGTCCCCCGGCACCCGGCACAGCTCCGCAAACGAGCCGCAGCACCCGAAGCACAGCACTGGCGCGCTTCAGCGTGTACAGATTCCTCCTCAAACTCCTACAGTTTTTCTTTCCCGATAAAAACAAAACCGAGAGGTTGCCTGAAAGCTAAATAACAAGATGCAGAGACAGGCAAGCTTCTAAAATTCCCGCCTTGAGGCGAGTTAGAGATAATAACGCACCGCCCAAACAGAAACAGACATCTCCCCGACCCGCTGTGAGCCGAACAGCCTTCCGAAGGGCTCTCCCTGCCCGCCGAGGGGACCGCAGGCCTAACACCCCGACTCCAGATTTGGGGCCGAGGGCCTCCTCTCCCACCTCGCTCCCCCCTTCCCGCCCGCCAGCAGACGCCTTGAAGCCCCCGACACCTCTTCAGCGAAGGCGGCTCAGCCGGCTGCACGGAAGGCGGGAAGCGCGGCGGGGGAAGGCGGGAACCAGTCTCTAGCCAAGTATTAATAGAAACTTACACCCCGTTTTGAGCCCTGAAAGGCTATGGGAGACCGGGACAGGCCCACCCTCTAACTCCCACTGCCCCACATCGGAGAGAAGAGGAAAAGAAAAAATCCCCAGGGCCGCTCACCCGCACCGCGCTCCAGAACCCCAACGATCGCCCCAACACCCACCTCCCCAGCGAAGGTTCCTCCCTCTCGAAAATGGCGGGCGCACGGAAACGGCCCCCTCGGCGTGGGAGCGCGCAGGCGCCGCGGGCTCTTCCGTCGCACCCGGGTGGCTGCACCGCCCCCTGAGTCCCCCGTTTGCGCGCGGAGTTCTTGGGAACGATCCCGGGGTCTGGGCTTGCGGCGGTTGTGACGGCCCCACCGGCAGCAGCGGCGTTGAGGAGAGGTAAGGTGAGGGGCGGCCGGCCGGGGCTGCGGCGGTCGGGTGCGCTTCGGCTCCGTGGGAGCAGGGGGCGGCTGGGAGGAAGGCAGGTAGGGCGGGGGCAGGGTAGCGGCGGTGTCTGCCCCCTCCCCGGAGCGCTGGGTAAGGGCCGGGTCGGGCCGGGAGCCCCGCGCTCTACCGCGCTGATCCTGCCGGCGGCGGAGGGGTCTCGCAGGTGGCTTTGAGGTGGCACGTTAGCAGTCGGAGGTGGCGTTTGTCACCCGGTGCCTAGCATGGCTGCGTTGTCTGCCGGAGGGCTTCCCGCCCGGTGCCCGACATTGACAAGGGCTGCCCCGGGGGGGGAAGCGGGTGAGGAGCGGGGGACGGCGGCCGCGCGGGCCTTCCAGCCGCCAAGGGACCGGTGTCGCCTCTCTGGAAGGTGTGTGGATCCTTCCAGGTCGTCTGGAGAAGCTGTTGGGTCAAGCAAGAGATAACCGTGGGATTGAAGGTGCAGTGGAGGGAGAATTTCAGTCCCCTCTTTCCTTTGGACCGCCTTGTAGAGGAGGTAGAGGTGCCTTCTGTGCTGCTGTTGTCAGACAGTGCTTTTCCAGTCGGGATGGGATGCTATAGGCGTCTTATGTATTGGCTGTGAATGTGTTCGGGGAGGAGTGGCGAATGTCAGTCATGTAGTCTGTCATGGGACACCTGGCTTGGGTAGCCCCTGAAAATATCCGGTGCTCTGCTGCTGTGTATGAAGCTAGGCTTCTGCCTTCCGTCCTCTGAAATATGTGCCTTTAGAGTACAACAGGTAGTGTATGTTCCCTTCCTTTGTTGTTATAAACCACTGAAGTTAATTTTTAAGTAGTTTATCACTATCTTGGTATCTGTTTAAACAAATGTAGTGTGCTATACATCAGCAGAAGACCACGACCCTTCCTCTTCTCCCACCCACTCTGTGCATCCTCCCATACCTTGCGTTCATCCAACTGTAGTTCTGCTCTGATTACTTTTCTCCACATCAGTTCTGCTGACTGGGCAAAAGGCATTCCCCCAGGTCCATTTTCTCTATTAAGTTAGTGCTTTTTTTTTGTCCTTCTCAATAACAACTGGGTTCTTGTTTGAATTATTGATGTTCCTGACTCTGTCATCACAAGTTTCCGTTAACGTACATTTAAACTTCAGTTTTTAGATAGCATTTTTCAATAGTGTCCATTGTTGGCTCCCCATAAGTCTATTGCATATCTTAAAATACTTGTACTAATGTATGTTTTTGCTAACTTGTTTCCAATAAAATATTGCACATTTTAATAACCTTCAGATACGTCAGATTGGCTGCTTTTTCTTTGACTTGAATAGTTATTCCCAAACTGTGAAGTAATGGTAAGTGGTGCTGAGACTGGAATCAACTATCTTTTCTATGAAGAAAATTAGGGCTGTCTTGGTGCAAGAGTTCTGGGAGCAATTACTATAAAAAAAAAGAAACCTTTTCTGTCAAAAATGTCAAGAGGATCTAAAGATAAAATTCAAATCTGTGTGTCATTTTCTGTGGGATTTTTTTTTTTTAGTGTTGATTATTTCTTCCTTTAGATTTTAAAGCTTTAGTTCTTGTTAAATCTTATTAGTGGATTTCATTTTGCTGCAGCTAGTTTCTCTTTCCTCTGGGCTTTTTTGTACTAAGTGTAGGTATGACATCTGCCAGTAGTTGTCATAATAATTTCTGAGTCTACTTCGATAAAGTTTGCTTTCATTTTCAGTTAAGTTTTGTTTGCACTACTAACTTTGCAAGAGTTCCAGGGTGCAGACTGTTCTGACCTTTGCCTTCATCACATTTAGATTACATGGGTGAGTTTTCTTCTAAATTATTTTGTTCTGTTTTCCACTCTTATACTCTCTTTTTCTTAAATATCCAAAAGGTATAGTGATGAAACCCATTGCCCTGGTGTTTCCTTTGGACATTTATAATTACTATATTTAAATCTTGTTTTTTCCCTTCTTTCTAGAGAGAGATTTCAATGGAACAGCAGATTGAATGACTGCTTGTCTTCATATTTGGGTGATGGATAAATTCCAGGAGCATACAAGTGACTCTTTCCTGGTCTGAGAAATTTAAGTGTAAAGACATGTTTATGTAGGAAACCGAAAGCAGCATAGCAAAAGGTATGCAACTGAATAATGAAGTGTGTTTGCTCAGTGGTTTCTGTGTGTATGGTATTAATCTACATAGCACAAAACAGAAATGACAGATTCCTTGTAAATACTTAATGGACCTAATAATTGTCTGGTATTTCATCTGAAAACCCTGCCATACAAACACAAATACAGGCGGGGTGGAGAATGTCTTGAGAGCAGCCCTGAAGAGAAGGACTTGGGACTGTTGGTAGATGAGAAGCTCAACAAGACTCAGCAATGTGCACTTGCAGCCCAGAAAGCCAACCATGTCCTAGGCTGCATCAAAAGAAGCGTTAGCAGCAGGTCGAAGGAAGTGATTCTCCCCCTCTACTCTTCTCTTGTGAGACCCCACCTGGAGTACTGTGTTCAGCTGTGGGGGCCCCCAGCATGAAAAAGACCTGGACCTGTTGGAGAGAGTCCGGAGGAGAGCCATGAAAATGATCAGAGGGCTGGAGCACCTCCCGTATGAGGTCAGGCTGAGAGAGTTGGGGTTCTTCAGCCTGGAGAAGAGAAGGCTCTGAGGAAACCTTATAGCAGCCTTCCAGTACTTCAAGGGGGCTACAGGAGGGACAGGTAAACACTCTTTATCAGGGAGTGTAGTGACAGGACAAGGGTTAACAGTTATAAGCTGAAAGAGGGTAGATTTAGATTAGATATTAGGAAGAAATTTTTCACTGTGAGGGTGGTGAGACACTGGCACAAGTTTCCCAAAGAAGCTGTGAATGCCCCATGCTGGGAGGTGTTCAAGGCCAGGCTGGATGAGGCTTTGAGCAACCTGGGCTAGTGGGAGGTGTCCCTGCCCATGGCAGTGGGGTTGGAACTCGATCTTTAAAGTCCTCTCCAACCCTAACCATTCTATGATTATATGAAAATTATTGCAAGAATGTCAGATGGGAATTTCATTGCATTTGTGCATGTGCTTTGAATTTTGCTCATTGTGCTTAATGGAAAGAGATGCATATTCATTTTGTCTTTATCATTTAGATACTGTGTCAAAGAAAATGAGGGAATTAGACACTGTATTTTATAAACCAGTCAACGAATATCTAGAATAGAAATTAAATGCTCTTTGTACGATGTAACAAATTTTAATATCTGTGGTGTTTCATATAATAAGTGCTATTGTCTGTGATGCTTGGTATTATGAGCTGTCTGACCTTTCATGAGTTGACATCAGGCTGTAAGCTGACACAAGTAGAAGAAGCAGCTCAAAGAAGCACTCTCTTTCTGCACGATGACCCAAACATACAGTTCTGCATGGTGAAATGGTTGGATAACTTACTAATTTAAGAAGAGAAAAGTTTTTTCCTGCAGTGTTTTCTGGTAGAATCAGTACCTTGAGATGTTTTATTATTCTGCTGTGTAAAAAGCTGCTTGAACTCAGGGGGAAGAGACATAAACAGAAGAGACAGAGGGAGGAAAGACTATTCCTATCTGTTGGAGTGCTAATTCTTATGTCTAAACTTGTAATTTAACAGTCTTTATTTCGTTGAGTTTTCTGTAGATTATTCAAGTTATTAGTCTTAAAACATCTAAAGAGAAAATATGGAGCAAGTTCCACAGAGAAGCTTTGCAGGGGCCCAAAGTCTTTAACAAGTGGCCATGTGTCATGCACTGATCTTTTTGTAGCAGTGGATGTCAGTTACATTTAATGCCTCTGAATTTTGCTCAGACTGGTGAGATGCATTTGAGTTGCCATATTTCCCAGAGGGGAGCCCTAGGTTATATTCTAGTTAACAAAGTTGTCCGAGTAGAACATACTCCATTTCAGAAACTTTTTGAGGTCTGAAAACTGCAGCTGATGTCAGTTTTAGCCTGTTCTGGACACGTACTAGTAGGTGACTTAACTATTGGCAAATAAAAAGATTGTGCATTGCCTTTGTATAAACAGGACCTTGCTTTTACTTTGGACAAAAGTATGTGAACTTCCACGTTTTGTGTAGCTTTGGGACTCTAGTTATGAAGAATATAATATATACTTTTGGGGGAAAAAATGCCATAAGGTTACAGTTACAGAAAATGTGAGATTTTGACTAATCTTGGTGCCTGTTTCACTTTTATATGACTTTAATAGACCTTTTTGCTCTTGTAAGATTCATTTCTGACCAGTCATATTAGTGCAGGAAGGCTGTGCATTATTTATTCTTTTGTAGAGGAAATATGTACGTATGTTCTCTATATAGAGACTTGTTATCCTTCATTAGTAATATAACAGCATTTTGTTTATCGTAATCATGTCATACTGCCTCAAAAAAGCAGGATGGCTATGTGCAAGAAGCAGCACAGGACCAATGCTATGAATCTAGATTTTCCTTTATTCTAGTTTTATGTGTTCTGCACATTAATTTTCTGGACATTTGTCAACTGCATATGCTCAGCAAATTTTCTTTTTGGCTGTGCAGCTCATTTTAATCAAACCTGCATTGATGCTGCTGATCATACTATGATAGTTACATACTTTTGACAACTTAAATCTTTAACTCTATTACTAAAAAAAAAAATTATTGCAAATATCACAAAATCTAATGTACTGAGGAAAACAGAATCGAGGTTGATTTTGTTGTTAATCGACAAAATAATTCAGCTTGATTAGAATAATGAAGTTGTGTTTCTTTTGTTCTAATACATCGTCATGGTAAGCATACGCTTAAATTCACTGAGAATTCATTTCTGAAAATGCATTTGTTTGTTGCAATGTTTGCTATGATCTTGATATTTCTTTTACCAAAATAAATAAGTTGTTTTGTCTGTGCTATCATCGGTAGGTATACTTTCATCTAGAAGACTGAAACCTAGTGTCTTTCATTTCTTTCGTTTTTCAGTTCTCATGGGTAAGAGAAAGGAAGAAAGTATTTCAAAGCCTAGACCCAATAAAAGGCGGAAACAAGTATCCACAGATGAACATAACGATGAGTCCAATGAAGAAGAAAATTCACAGTCATCAGCTGAGAGTAATCTCTCTTTACCGTCGGTAGGTTGTTTAAAAAGTTGGGGCAGGGAGGGAGATAAGAAAAAATTGATATAAAAATGTTCTATGCCTTTGATTGACATTGAAATAAGTGTCTTGCATGTAGGATTCAGTGGAACCAATATAAAGGAAACGAGAGGTAAAGTCTGTGCTGAGGACTTCTACATGAGTTCATTCTTACCTTATTTCTTTTGGGTTGGGTAGTTATAGCGGTTGATCATAAATTAGCAATATATATCATAAATTAGCAATAAATTAGCATTTATAGAATGAATACTACTGGAGTTGTCAAATAATAAAGGAAACAGATTTTGTTGGATTAGAAGTATGGTATGTTTGGTTTATGGTTGTAGTAAAAGCAGAGAAAATATTTAGAAAAAAATTATTTACTGAAAGAAGTATCAAATATTTATTGGTTTTGCATAGCTGACACTTTCAAATGACTAAAAAAAAATCTTTGGTATAAAGAAGCGTTATTCCTTACTTCATTGTCTTGAATAACAGCTGTTCTGTGTCATTGGTTTGTTTTCCTGAGGGCTTTGCTTTCTTAGAAAACATTGCTTCTCTGAAGCACTGGCCTTATAACTAAAGTTTCCTATCAAACCAATACTCCACCAGTTGAACAGTGCCTGTCCCACTTTCAGTTTCATTTCCCCCTTTTGGCTTAATTTAATTTCCTGCATTGTAAGCTATGCTAAGAATTCTCAAAATACTATTATCCGAGTAACAAAAAAGTCTTTCTGTGATGTTCTTTTTTACTGCTCTGACAACTGTATAGAACCTATGATCTTAATCTTTTATGTTGTGTTAGGTATGGGGAGAACTGAAAGTTACTGTGGGTGGGTGATCAGCTTTGGTAACTGTTTTCCTGTTACTTTATTATGTAACTGCTCTGTAGCAAGCAGCTTTTCATAGTTTCATGAAATCCTTCTGATTTCCTTGTAGTTTCTAACTATTGATGTTTTATATCGAAGTGTCATTTGAATTCTCATTATGTTTAAAATAGATAAACTATCTCATTAAAGTGCATATGTAACACCAGTTTTAATTGTTAATTCTCCAGACTGCAGGGGAAGTTGGCATAATTGAAAGTATCCAGCTGAAGAACTTTATGTGCCATTCAATGCTGGGGCCTTTTCAGTTTGGGTCAAATCTCAATTTTGTTGTTGGAAACAATGGAAGTAAGTATTAATTGCATCATTTCTGTGTCAAAGAACGCTTTTGTTAGTAATCTAGAAGATGCTTTTTTTTTTTTTTTAATAATTTCTAGACATCTTGTAGGAATGGAGATGGATTAATTTTTGGGCTTTGAAACCACACAAGTCTACCCCAGTAGTTCAAGGCTGGTGAAAAAATTGGGTCTTAAATTTCAAGATTTGCAAAAGATAATGTGAATATAAATCTTTTCGTAGCTAAATAATACATACATTTATATTTAAACTAAATGTACTTGTGTGTTCATTATTAAATGCACAGTGTTTGTTCAAGTATGCGTCATTTAGAAGTTGTTACAGGTGGAGGAAGTGATATTTATGCAAGTTCACCTCTTCTGGAGAGAGAATTTCAAAAATTAAACATAAATTTTGAAAGAGAGCTTAAAACCTTTTAGATAGTTATATAAATTGCAATTGTGCTTGATTTCTTTGGTTGTATAGATATTTTCTCTATACTTGTACACAAGGGGAGATTCTTTCCTCCTCAGATACAACATCATGTTGAATGAAAATTGCTGAATAAAAGTAACAAAAGTTCGTCTCAGCATGTTTTTTAGGGAGAACCTCGGAAGTGACAGATGTTTTTCTAGGGTTATTGTGAATTTGTATGTTTGTTTAATAAAGGCAGAATTTGGACTTTTAAGTGCATGAATACATAAGCAGTCAAACAAAAATCTATAGTATGGGTAAACTGGATAAAGAGTTACAAGAACTTTTGTTAAAAAATTCAATGCTTCTATTACAGGTGGAAAAAGTTCTGTATTAACTGCTCTTATTGTTGGACTTGGTGGTAAAGCCACTGCAACTAATAGAGGTTCATCATTGAAAATGTTTATACGAGATGGAGAGACGTAAGTAAAACTCTGTTAGTTTTAAGGCTGAACATGTTGTTTAGTGATTGTAAAATTTAGGTTAGCTGATTAGTTTTCTGTTCAACTTCATTTTCTCTGATTGGGTCTACCAGATTTGAATAAAAAGCATAACACTGAAAACGCCATATTTAAACAAAACCAAACCAAACAAAAATCACATTAGAAATTTTACCAGTAATTTACCAGTAGTATACCGTTATCTCTGAACTAACTGACATGATATATCCTGCATGTCACCCAGTTCCTGTGTGTTACTTCCACGATGTACTTGAATATCCTACAGGAGGATTGAGTTCATTAGAAAAAATTCATAGGAATCTAGTTATGATTATTCTGCTAGCAGTGAGGTTAATTCTTTTTCTGTCTTTCTGGTGACATGAATGAATATACAATATAAAGACCTTGACATACAGGTGGATTATTAAACGTGCGGGAAGTGGTTTCATTTCTGCTGCAGGAGTGGGAATAACATGTTTAAGGGAATCAATAAAAAGATAGGAGAGGAGGTTTAGAAGTTTACATTTACATATAGCTGTAACTCAGAGCCCCAGGCTTTTCCTTTCAGAGGTCCTTGGAATAAAATTGTTGGCAGGACCTGCCTTATGTGTAATAACTTAATGTTTCAGCATTCACACTGAGAAACAGAAAATCTGAATTCAGGACTGAAACTGCATCTCATCTTTACTAGAAGAACGCTTTAAGCATTCTGCTATGGATTACTTTGATTAAGGATGGATGTAGAAGCTAAGCAACCATTTTCTACATAAGCCAGTTTGGGGACAGAACAATCAAAAAGCAACTTGATTTACAGTGCAAAGATGGGAGCACTAAAATGGGAAGGGAGGTGGGGGAAGTCTGCTGTCACAAATATGGGCTTTTGGCTTATGATTTGTCTGAAGTATAGAAGGTGCAAACAGGTCAGTGTATATGAGCCTTTGTGGCCATCTGCCTCTGATGCTGTTTTGACTAAAACAACATAAATGTACCATGTTCCAATTGATACTGTGACTGACTTCCAGTTGTGACCTTTACAAGACATGACGAGAATTAGAATGTTCTGATATTTTAAAAAACGAATTAATTTTTTTAGATTTAGAACTAATTTCAGCTGTTATTTTTTTTTTTATTTATTTTTTTAGTTCTGCAGATATTTCCATAACATTGCGAAACCAAGGTAGAGATGCATTTAAACCAGAAGTGTATGGTAGCTCCATTGTTGTGAACCAGCACATCAATCTGGATGGAAGCAGAAGTTATAAACTAAAAAGCAAATCTGGTTGGTGGTAGTTTGTTTTGTTTTCAGTCTTAGAAGCTCTTTAAATGTTTTTATTGCTTTAAATGCCTTGATGTTAGTAAAGGATGATGTTTCTTATTTAATTCATGATTCAAGGATGAAGTCCATTTTTTTGGTGTTAGACTCTTAGACTAAGAATATCTTAGCATATTAAAAGCAGTTGTGGCAGGTTCTGCATGATGTGAGGTTGTACAATATTTGTCTCTATGAAAGATGTCTGATGAGGCTGAAAGTACTTTTTAGTCTTTTTGAGTTTTTGTTGAATTTGCTGATTTGCCTAAATTCTGTCGCAGAGGGGTTGTAAGGCAAGGAGGGTCTTTAATTACAACTCTTTCTGTACAAATCCAAATATAGTGGAAAGATTAAAAAATGCAACCAAATAGTGTTTCTCATTTAGGATTAAATCTGCATTAGAAAAATACTAATCTCATTTTTTACGTTTACTAAGAACCACTAGATTGAACAAAAGGCTGGGGCATTGTACATCTCTACTTTGGACTCATTGGTATTTTTCCTTTTTTTTTTTTACCTTTAGGGACCCTAATTTCTTCAAAGAAAGAGGAACTTGTAGGAATACTGGATCACTTTAATATACAGGTAATTGTTATAGTGTTTAAATTCTGTGTAATTTAAGACATCAGCATGTGATGTTATATTTTTCAAATAAAAAGCAATATCGCATTTCGTTAAATGAGAGGGGTTCACCTTTTCTCTGTTTTCAAGATGAAATGCAGTGGCAAAAGCGGGTTGAAATTTATACCTTGTATAATGCAGAGTAAGATTCTGTCCCAGACAGATAAATATTTGCTATTATCTGCAAGCCAGCAGTCGTGTGTCCTGTTAATGAAAGTCTTAGCATATATTGGTTTCTTTCATACCTGCAGCTTTTTTTTTCCTGCTCATTATTTCAGTTTTTGCTGTTGCAGAAATTTGAGTGGGTTTTTGCTGCTTAAGTGATTAAGGAAAAATTAGGTAGTTTAAAATATTCAACATATTCAGCCTTTCAAATAATAATAAACTTCAGTGAGTTTGTATTGATTTTAATTTGTGGAAACTTCCATAAGAATATATGGGGTAATTAATTATATTTAATGCACTATAGATAATGAGAAATTAAACAGCACTGGACACAATTCCTAATGCTGATCTTGTTAAA
>WKFP01013567.1:33071-48661 GCA_011057875.1 Pterocles orientalis | reverse complement strand
AGTGTTTAAATTCTGTGTAATTTAAGACATCAGCATGTGATGTTATATTTTTCAAATAAAAAGCAATATCGCATTTCGTTAAATGAGAGGGGTTCACCTTTTCTCTGTTTTCAAGATGAAATGCAGTGGCAAAAGCGGGTTGAAATTTATACCTTGTATAATGCAGAGTAAGATTCTGTCCCAGACAGATAAATATTTGCTATTATCTGCAAGCCAGCAGTCGTGTGTCCTGTTAATGAAAGTCTTAGCATATATTGGTTTCTTTCATACCTGCAGCTTTTTTTTTCCTGCTCATTATTTCAGTTTTTGCTGTTGCAGAAATTTGAGTGGGTTTTTGCTGCTTAAGTGATTAAGGAAAAATTAGGTAGTTTAAAATATTCAACATATTCAGCCTTTCAAATAATAATAAACTTCAGTGAGTTTGTATTGATTTTAATTTGTGGAAACTTCCATAAGAATATATGGGGTAATTAATTATATTTAATGCACTATAGATAATGAGAAATTAAACAGCACTGGACACAATTCCTAATGCTGATCTTGTTAAATCACTGGAAAAAACAAGTTCTGAAGTTTCTAGAAGTTCTAGAAGTTTCTAGAAAACAGTTCCTTAGTTGTCCTTGTTGTGGTTCTAATTTTTACTTGATGGAGTTGGATTTTTAAAATTTTTAGTTTGGTTGTTGTTGGATTATTTATTTTTTTTTTTTTTTTTAAAGGCATGAGAGGAATAGAAATAATAATGTCTGGATCTGCTTCTCAAAGCTTTTTACTTAATTGCTGGGAGATGGAACAGGGAGATGGTTTGCTCACTTTCATGGATATGCAGTCACAGAAGAACTTTTAATTTAAAATGAAAAGAGATTAATTTATTTTTACAGGTAGATAATCCTGTGTCTGTTTTAACCCAAGAGATGAGTAAGAACTTCTTACAGTCTAAAAATGAAGGTGACAAGTATAAGGTAAAAAAAAAGCTTTTAACATTTTGATTTAATATTAAAATGCAGATTTCAAATATCCAGAGGTGGCATTTGGAGCGAAAAAAAAATCAAAATTTTTAGTTTTAATGAGCTGTTGTGGGTTAACTTGGGTAAGCAAGCGGTCACTTGCATACCTGCCTTCCCAGCTGCCCATGCTTGGGATGGCAGAAGAGGAAAAGAAGAGTAAAAGCAAGAGAATTTGTGGGTTGAGATAAAAATTGTTTAAAAAATGAAGGAAAAGCTGCAAGAAGAGAGAAGAAAGCAAAACAAAATAAGAGATGCAGAGGCAATCACTCGCTACCTCCCATGGTTGCCCAGCCAGTTCCTGAGCAAAAGATGGCTAACTACCCTAAAGTCTTTCTTTTGATTGCTGAGCATGACTGTTGGTTTTAGCTAGGATAGACTTAATTTTCTTCGTAGTAGCTGGTATGGAGCTATGTTTTGGATTTGTGCTGGTAAGAGTGTTGATAATTCAGGAATGTTTTAGTTATTGGTGAGCAGTGCTTACACACAGCCAAGGCCTTTTCTGCTTCTCACTCCAGCGAGCAGGCTGGAGGTGCACAAGAAGCTGGGAGGGGACACAGCTGGGACAGCTGGAATATCCCCCATAGGGACATTCCATACCGTATGACATCACGCTCAGCATGTAAAGTTGGGGGAAGAAGAAGAAGGAAGGGAGGGATGTTTGGAGTGATAGCATTTGTCTTCCCAAGTAACCATTACGTGTGATGGAGCCCTGCTTTCCTGGAGATGCCTGAACACCTGCCTGCCCATGGGAAGTAGTGAATGAATTCCTTTGCTTGTGTGTGCAGCTTTTGTTTTACCTATTAAATTGTGTTGTCAACCCACAAGTTTTGTCACTTTCATTCTTCTGATTCTCTCCCTCATCCCACCCGGGGGAGAGTGAGCGAGTGGCTGTGTGGTGCTGAACACTATGTGGGGTAAAACCATGACAATGACTTTTTGTGGAATAGAATATCTCTTTGGTTAGCTGGGGTCATCTGCCTGGTTGTATCCCCTCCCAACCTCTTGCACATCCTGCCAGTCTATGCACTGTGAGGGCAGAGTGAGAAACAGAGGAGGCCTTGATGATGTACAAACACTGTTCAGTGATAGCTAACACATTAGCATGTTATCAGCATGGTTTTGGTCACACATCTAGAACACAGCACCATAATAGTTGCTATGAAGAAGCTTAACTTCATCCCATTCACACCCAGTACACTATCTGGTTGTAGCAGTCATCCACTTGCAAAAATAATTTAAGTTTATTTTTTCTAAAGACATTGATAAATTAAAAAATTAGGACACCACTGCGTTAGCTCATTATTCAGAAATACTTCACCAGTTATTTTACTTTGGGTATCAGCATGCATACAGGTTGGGATGTGTTGGCTTTCTATGGTAATTATTTAAAGTTCACTTAGGTAAGCTGCTGAATCTCCCAATGCATCTTTTTGTTTCTTTTTAGTTTTTTATGAAGTCAACTCAGCTGGAACAAATGAAAGAAGATTATTCATCTATTATGAAAACTAAAGAAAATACATGTGCACAGATAAAACAAGGTGTAGAGGTATGTAAAAGTAATTATTAGTACAGATCTGAGCACTGAAATGACTATAGGAGTTGAACTACATAGTTTTTGTTTGATTAGGTCTCAGTGACATTACACGTGGTAAAAAAAAAATCTTTCCGAGATTTCATGTTATATCACAGCTTTTTTTGCACTCACGACTGAACCTTTATTTTTCTTTTCTTTTAAGCGTCTTCAAGAACTTAAGCTGCTGTATTGTGAAAAAAGGGAACGTTACAAAAGCATTGGGTTTGTGAATGAGTTGCGAAATCGTCTTGAAGATTTGAAACATAAAATGGCATGGGCAGTGGTAAATGTCATGTTAAAATATGTTTCCTCATATGAAACGTATTTTAAGTTATTCCCAGTCTGCCTTGGACATTCTGATACATGCTAATATATGCTTCTATTTAGGTGAGTGAGATGGAAAAAGAAATACAGCCAATCAAAGAAGGCATCAGAGCTGAAGAAGGGAATACAGAGAAGTTTGTTCAGAAGCTAGAAGAATGCCAGGTACATATATGGTTTAAACCATATGTCACTCTAGTTTTGTCTCCTTGACTGAAGAATAAAAAATAATTAAAATATGACTGTCCTTTAGCTTGTAAGTTATTGAAACTGACCATTTTTGCTTTTCACAAGTGGCTAAGAACATTCCCATGTATACACCTTTGTTAGCCATCTAACTAACGTTTGCATTCCATGTTTCATTGGATAATACTATTAGGACATTTTGTTTTCTGTTGTTCAGTAGGCATATGTGTGTGTGGTTTTCATGCTGATACTTTTGTTTCAGTTAAGGGTTATATTATTTTGACTGGGAATTTGAGGTGACTACCATTGCATACGCCAGTGAACAGTAATTTAAACTGTTTTGGTTTTTTGGAAGTACTTGCTGCCTATTTCTGTAACGTTGGAACATCTTTCAGAGATCTGTCATGTAGGTTTCCGTGGGTATTACTGCCTGTAGAAAAGATCAGTGTCTGATTTCAGGATGTATTTGGAAATTTGACAGACTGGATGGTACTTAAGGCTTCTGTAGGTAGCAAGAAAGAATAATTTTGTCAGACATTGCTATTAACGTAGGAAATATATCTTTGCAGAGAAACACTAGACATCATTACTTTGAACTTTTAAGTCTATTAAACTTCTCCAAACTTTCTGAATTGGCACTCATTTTTCATTGATTTATTTTTTCTAATGTTTTAAAAAGAAGAAGTATGTATTTGTTTTACAATTGAGGGATTTTACTTTATGGCTGAACATGTCAGTGTTGTCTTGAAGGATCATTGTCCAGATACTGGCTTCACTTCTTTCCATATCGTGGTACTTGGCCTTATTGTAGTGAGGGTCCTGTGTTTAAGTAAACCGTGAATTAGAAAAGAAGGTTGCTGTTTACATCCTGGGTATGTTCCTTTATTAGTTTTCATCTTAGCATAACCATAGTGGCAATGGCTTTGTTTTTTTTACCAACAAAAAAAAAAAAAGGCAATGAGACATGTTGAATGGATGCTTCTGAGAGTTATTTCTTCTGTAGCATTAAGAAGTTTTGAAGAAAATTTTGCTTTATTACTACTTATATATTCTCTTTTTGCACCAAAGGTAAAACTGAATGAAGCAGAGGAAAAGTACAAAGCAATACAGGACAAGTTAATAACAATAGGGGAAGAAGCACAAACCCTGCATCCTCAGTGTATTTCTTTGAAGGATGACGTGCAGGCAAGAAGAAAAGCAGTCAATGAAGCTGAGGTGGGTAAAAAGAACTTTCAATGTTCATACCAATTTAAAGCTTTAGTCTTGTCCATGCTCTATCCATGTGTACTTCTCCACCTGTGTCTAGGCTTCCTGAATCCATAGTGCAGTTCAAAATAGGTGCAACTTCCTGCCTGACTTGCAAGTAGTTTCTGTTCAGGGGCCATAGAGTTTGACCGTTTCCACAGGTGTTAAGCAGTGTTAAGCTTAGGATAAAATAAATATGATTCAAGTTAACTGTGTTATTCCTACTTTTTCACATTCTTGAAGTTCAAGTTGTGTTTGTCTGTTTTGATGCGGTTCAGTGTTTATTTACTCAAAACCGTAGTTCTTTTGCTTTTATTTTTTAAAAATGATTTTTATTTTTGCTTTGTTTTTTGCTTCTATTTGTTAAACTACTGTATCCTGGTTCCTTCTTAGGTACTTTATAATCATTTCAAAACTGAGTTAAAACGTCTGGGAAAAGACGATGAACAGATACGTAAACGAATTGAAGAACTGAAAAGCAGGTAAGTACAGCTATAATGATGTATGTTTATTAAGGTATAGGCATACAAGGAGTGAGCTCTTCTGATTAATGAGAAAATCTGCAGTAACAGAAAATATTTATTTAAAGTTTAGCAGGGTCCAGTTCAATATGTAAATATTTCTGATCCTACTTAGATTTTGACTAGAAGGTGATGCGGTGATTGTGCAGAAAAAAGCTTTTCTTTTTTGTTGATGATAATATACATTTTCTAGCTTCTGTGGTATTGCAAAACAAATATGCCTTTAAATGTAGTAGGAATGTAACTGGGGAGAGCTGTGTGTGATTACAAGCAGAAATTTGTATTTATGCTTTGTAGATCTTGTAAATGCATAGAATCTTAAATACAGCTTTCTGATGCATAAATCTTTTGAATGATACTGGTAATAAACAAAGTTCATTCATTATAATTCAAAAATATGGTTTTAAAATATTGAAGTATGATTTTTTTTTTCCCTAGCGCTAATCAAGTTTCAGAGCCTGAAAAATTGGAAAGACAAAGGAAAATCACTCGTTTAAGGGAACAGTTAAAGGCATTCCATGATGAAGAAGTAATGATTGGTCAACAGGTGAATCAGTTTCAGCAGGCTATATATAAGTGTAAAGAAGAACATGCTGGGCTTAGGTAAGTTAAACTTTTTGAATGTAACTGTTTTCCTTTGTACGTACCTGCATTCCCTGAGGTATTAGGCTTCAGTTTCTATTTTTTTTTCCTAGTTTATGTTAGAACTTGCTAATCTTTTGTCTTTGGCACAATGTGACTTAATTTAGAAATTTTTTGAAAATTAAGAAAGCTTTTTTGTCATTAACTGTGAAAGGTTTTACTAATTAAAAGCCTGATATAAGTCCATATTGTCAGTTTAAGGCCCTGCTTTCTTCCTCGCACCATCTGTCTCTTACGGTCCTCTTATCATCCTGTGGGCAGACTAAGATTTAAATTTTTTCATGTTGTTTAACACAGTAGTACATCCTGATATGATGTCAGAAGATATATAACATGATATAAGGAAATAGATACACTTTGGGATAATTATTGTATCTATAGTTAAAGGCAAATTTATAGAGACTTTGAAGCAAGTGGTTCAAATATCAATTTAGCCCGTACCTGAGCTAGAAGAACAAATCACTCTTTGGCTTTGACTTGGAAACCTGAACTTGAGCAATGATTACCAGAGGGGTTTATGGCGATGTCATTTATTGTTCTAGGAGATTTGAGAATTGTTGCTTATCGCACTTGATGTATTAGTTTAAATGTCTTTTATCAGTTATTGTAACCAAAAGTTGCTTTGTGTTCTGTTAAAGAACTTTATAGAAGACAGTGAAATTGAAGCATATGTGGAAATATAATAAATTTTTTGTAAATTGTTAAAAATAAAAACTTTGAAAACTGTTGCAAAGCAATAATTTTCTTACTTGCTTTTCTGTCTCGTTTCTTAATATAAAAATATTTGTTGCATATGTGTTGTTACCTGTACATTGAAATAATGAGGTGTTTCTTCACTGTCCTATTAATACTTGAAAAATTATACTTTAAAATTATTTTAATTAAATTAAGGCTTCATAAGGTGTTGCTCCTGAAAAAAGATCTGTTCTCTTAGGAGAGAAGAGTGTGACCTGAAACAAGCACTGGATGCCAAGCAGAAATGGCTGAGAGAGCTGAAAGATAGTAAAACAAATACTTTGAAAAGATTTGGTCCACATGTACCAGCATTTCTTGAAGCAGTTGAAACAGCCTATAGGCAAAGGCGCTTTAAACACAAACCTATTGGACCTTTAGGTAAGAATGACTGCTGAAAAAGACAGTCTGTAGAATATTTCCTCATGGATTTATTGCATGGCTGCTAATATAAACAGTGATCTCTAGCTCTTGGACGGATTTTTTTCAAAATGTTCAGCTGGCTGACTTGTGGGCTTGTCAAACTTGAGATGTTTTGCATGGAGCAACTTAGAACTGAGATTTTTTGCAAAGTTTGGTTTCCTTAGTTTTTTTGGCCAGCTCTGACAGTGAATGCTATTTTCAGTTTGTGAATAGGAGTAATAGCTTCAGCATATTCTGGATGTAAGTGTAAAGGCCAAATACTTAAATATTTGGCATTTACTGCAGGGTAAGAATGTCCAAACACACATATTACAGAAGACAGGTAATATAATGGAAACCTATGTGTTTGCTTAACTTGCAGTATAGTTGTTCCTCTGCCTTCACCCCTAAAGCATTAAATAGTTGATAAGCAATCTTTGCCTTGATATACTCCTGCTGAGCTGCCATAAAAATTGGTGCCTCAATGGAAGTTAGGAGTGACCTCTCAGAGATCTTGGAAGAAAATGCAGGCCTCCCAGTATGTATAAGTATCTGTATAGGAAGAGGAATTATATGTGTGTGTTCTCAGGATAGCTTGTCTGTTGTGGGGTTTTTTAACTTCTAGTTTAGTTGTTAAGTTTGGGTGGTTTTTTTCTTATTCTAGGAAACATTTATTTTAGACTCTTAAAAAAACCCATAGCACAACAAAACAAAAACCTTGAGTGGTAAAAATACACTGCTAGGTGTTTTGTTATAAAGCTCTTAAAGCCTTATCTCATGTTTATTTAGGTGCCTTCATTCATCCAAAAGATGCTGAAATGACCTTGGCTATTGAATCTTGTTTAAGGAGCCTAGTTCAGGCATTTTGCTGTGATAATCACAGTGATGAAAGAGCTCTTCAGATACTGATGTCAAAATATTATCCGCAAAGACATAGACCTCAAATAATTGTAAATAAATTTCAGGATAAAGTTTATGATTTTAGCCAAAGGTAAGTTATGCTTTGAATTTTCTTGGTTAGCCTGGATGGTTCAAATTATTATTAGTTGAAAGGAACTATTTGTAATTTTTTTTTTTAAGAATCTCATGTGAGCTTTATGAATGATAGTTATTCTTTTTTTTCAGAGGAGTTAATCATCCAGAATTCCTGTCAGTTCTCAAAGCATTGGAAATAGATCACCCAGTGGTTGCCAATTGCTTGATTGATGTGAGGGGTATAGAAAAAATCCTGCTGATTAAAGTAAGGCTCTGTGCTCCCTATTGGTCTGTAAAGAAAAGATTTTTCTCTTTGTATGGAGTGTATATTTCTACCTTCACTGATAGTGTCTGTAATGGACAAAAGAAGTAGAGAAATCTTTTTTTTTTTTTTTTTTTTCCCCTCTGAGGACAGATGAGGACCTTGATGGCCCAGTAGATCCCACATCCCTTCTCAGTACACACAACATACATTTCCACTAGACAGCTCCCAGTAAGGCCCTCTTGCCATTCAATAAACTGTTAAGTATCCCACTTCAAACGCTATTTTCTAGCACGGGCAGCACAGAGTAAACTGACAACACACAGTAGATTTAGATACTGGAATTTATTTAAGAATCAGCAAGGTTAGAGCTTTTACCCTTATTTCCCTGCACTTACTTGTTTCCCGGCTCTTCTGCCCCAACACTACCTTTATAGGTCTCAACTTCTCCCCCAGCAGGGAAATCACTGCTGGTCTGGGAAGGTCAGGCAGAAAATCTTATTGGTTCCTGCCTTGCAGCTGCTCACAGATACCTGTTCGGGCTGTTACTGGCCAAGGTCCCTGGGCGTTCCCTGGGATTTGTCTCTGCAGATCTCTCCACCTGTGTTTCCAGGATCTTCCCTGTTTGTTTCTGGGATGTTCACCACCACCTTTCTGGGCCCCTAAGTGGGATAGTTTCCCAGTCTAAATATTCCATATACGTGTGATCAGCCTCCTAACTGCTGTCTCTGTCTCATGTCTCCTTATTAATTGGTGTGTTCAGGATGTGTCAGTTTTGTAGAGTTTGGGTGTTACCAAAATTTTTAACCAGCCCTTACCAATTGTGTGTAGCAACTGGTAGCTAGGTAGTAGTGGTAGCTGTAGCAGGTTTGTGCTTGAGAGTTCAAAAGTTCCTTTTCGGATATTCATGCATCCACTTTTACATGAAATTGTCAGCCGCCTGTTAGCATCACAGCCTAATTTACTTTTCACCTGCCACAGCAACTGGAGCCTCTTTGAACCCTGCAGTGTTAAAGCGTTTGAGATGAGAGGGTGCAAAGAAACGTGGTTGTGGATGGAATCTGGTAAAATAAAAAAAATAGCAATAAGCAGTTACTAAGTAGGATTTGAATTAGGTGACTAGCAAATGGCACTGAATTAAGATTATATATTATTTTAATAACAATCTATTTTTTGATCACCATAATATGTTAATGAACTGTTTTCTGCCACTATATGATTTCTGATCTTGATTTTTGATGTTACTGCTGAAGATACGAGCTCCAGCAGGCAAAATGTTCAAAGATTAAAAATAAGATGTGTATATTTTTGTTTAAAGAAAGCAAGGTATAAGCCCCAAAACTAATGACAGTTACTTTTTGTGGATTTTGTTTTTCTCTGAAATCACTTGTCCCAATTTGTTCTCTGACGTGTGCTGGAAAAGAGGCAGTTTATACTTTGGCTAGTGCAGAACTGACTGACTGCTTATCAAGTGTGGCTGTTGCTAAATGGGATATGTAACAGCTGGATTATCTAGGCTTTTCTCATGGCAGGAATGCTAGTTTTGTTCCCTCTCTGCCTTACCTAACCACTCATCTTCATAATGTTAGCATCTTTGAGCCCTACCTACATGAATCTGAAAGAAGTTGATGGGGTATTGTGTGGAAGAAGTGATACCTCTGAATGGATGACATGATTGCCTCAGACAAAGACGCTTGTGACCACTTAGTCTGGCACTGACAATTTTTTTAGCAGCATGTTTCCCTAAACTTTAACTGAATATTGTTTCATGTACTTCAGAGCTTGCTTTGGAAGATTGTTTCCTGTATGCATATTCCACTTCTGATCATCAGATATACCTGTGCACAGTGACCTTTTGGTTAGTGCTTTTTTCTCCCATGGCAAATTTTAAGGGACTGATTATAGAGTTATGGAACTTACAATGCAGAAAAATTTGTAATAGGATAAAAGAAATGGGCAGCTACCCTAAGTGGGTGGTTTTTGAGAACATAATTGTCTTATTCAAATAAGAAAAACAGATTCTTGACATTATAGATTTTTTTCACATTCTTTCATTACTGTATTTCATATTTTTCGTTAGGAATTGAAATTATTTCTTGGTGGTCACTTCTAGACAAGTTGTAAATTAATAGCTTTAGTTATGGTTGCTTTCCTATTGGTATGATATGGCCATTTTATTTTTCAGAGTAGCCGTAAAGCTCGTGAGGTAATGCAGTTGAATCGACCGCCAAAAAATTGTAGAGAAGCTTTCACTGCTGAAGGTGATCAAGTGTTTGAAAGACGGTATTACTCTTCTGATTATGTCAGGCCCAAGTTCCTAAGCAAAGACGTTGAAGCAGAAATAAGGTTAGCATCTTGTAATGTTGTATTTGTGAAAAGTGCACTTGTTGATATAAGTAGTGGAATTGCATATTTTGTCTATTTGCATGTACAGTCACTCCACTTTCTGAGATTTACGCTTCCTTTCTGAGAATTCTAGAAAAACTTTATTTCAATGCCTTTCTGTGATAGGTACAAACCTGAGTTGTACCTAGGTATTTTTCATCTTGTGGCATGTAAATCTTGCCCAGCAAGTAAGGATTTGCTGGGCTGAAATACTCCAGGAAATCTTGCTATCTTCCTTTTTATTTTATGCTTGCTGAACAAGGGTATGGAGTCAAAGCTGTTTCTTTAAAAATCTAATACCTGAACAGTGGTATCATGGTTTACTGCAGAGGAAGCTTGATTGTTCAAACCAAGGTTATGTTGGCACACGTAGTCCTCCTGGTTTCGAAACTTGCATCTGTCTTTTCTCAGGCTTTTGACTTCACTCATGGTAGATGTTTTTGACAAACTTAACTTCCCTTCCCCCCCATTTTACTTTTTAGGGGTGTATTTTTTTTCTCATTACTTTCAAAACGGTAGTTTAAAAAGCCAAACATATTTCAGCGTTTACAAACTTGAACTGTCACCAAGCATATTGGTGACAGGAGGATACTTCTATTTTGAGGCTCAGATTATGTTACAGATATATTAATTAAATAATTTTAGTATTTATGGCTGATAGTGTAGACTGAATTGAAGGTCAAAAATGTATTTCTGTAAACTCAGAAGTTTTAAATGTCAGTTAATTGTACTTTGTTCATGTCAGTATATAATGAACTTCATTCAAAGATCATCTTAACTTTCAAAGGTGTTATAGGCTTTTAATTACCAATATTGCTATCCAGGAATTATGTAGGCCAGTTAAAAAGGAAAAATGTCTTCCCACCTCACCCTATCCCCCTTCAGAACTTAGCCTAAAGCAATGACACACTTATCTGGAATAGTGTATGCAATTTCTTAAACACTGATTCTGGGATCAGACTTAATCAGTCCATTTTGTGCATCTGTAACAAAATTTGGATAAAACAGTTGTATTATTTTTTCACTGTAATATTAGTAGAGCTTCCCCTTTCTTTTGCAGGGATGAAAGATGCTATCAAGTTTTGCCATCTATAAATACTCATAAAAAATAGCTTTGTTTTGCATTTCAGATAGTTTTACTACAAACTGAAAGAGTTAATTATGGAAATTTCTGGACATGACCTCCTTTGTAGAAGGAAAAGTACCAGACTATATAAACTCTGTTAATGTATTTTCTGTCTGACTGGAAGTGTTTTGTCCTAGTCCAAGTATTTGTTTTCTCTCAAGATTCAGTAGGATTTTTAGAAATAACACCACTGTTTAGTTTAAACATTTGGCCTGCTTGTGAAAATTGCTAACAGAGGTTACAGGTGGTTCAAATTACATGACTGGCGTTTCAGCTAGGCATTGAACTAGCACCATCAAACAGGTGTCTGCTGGTTATTCACTCTGAGTTCTGATGGAGACCTTTGGTGTTTATTGTTTGTTAAGACTATCCAATGCATAACAATCTTAAGAATTTTTTTTTTTTGTAGGAGAGTGCATTTTTACCCTTTGTCTTGTAATGCATTTGATTTTTGTGTGTGTATTTCTATGTGTTTGTGTGTAATAAATAATACCTGTGTGATATATAATATCTCAATATTACTTTGTTTATGAAGTCACTTGCAGAAAAAGATTGAAAACAACCAGGCAGAGTTGGTAGCATCCCAGCAACGTTTGTATTCCATTGAAAAAGAGGTCAGGCAAAATGAAGATCATCTTCGTGGTCATCGACGACACCACAAAGAATTACAGGTAAAAATAGGTACATGGTTAATTTTTAGAACCTGGTCAGTCTTTCCCTATTTCATTGTGACTTCTGCAACATATTTTGATTAGATATTAGTTTTTAATGTTTATCCTTACTTTTGTTGTTTGCTTTCATGTTTATTTTTGTAGTATTCCTTCATAATTTACGGCAATAGAAGCCACATCAATCCTAGCATATATTTTTTGTATGATACTTTTTTTTTTCCCCTCTCTTGTGCTAAATCTCACAAATTTCAACTGCTTTTTTGACACAAATAGGAAGTTGTTGCAATATTTGATGCAAGTTTCTTTTCCCTGCTTCCCCCTATTTCTGTTGAGCCTTGCCTCTTCATTCCAGAATCATAGAATCATTAAGGTTGGAAAAGACCTCAAGGATCATCAAGTCCAACTGTCAACCCAACACCACCTAACTCACTAAACCATGTCCCTAAGCACCGCATCTACATGTTTCTTGAACACCTCCAGGGATGGTGACTCCACCACTTCCCTGGGCAGCCTGTTCCAATGTCTGATCACTCTTGCAGTGAAGAAATTTTTTCTAATATCCAGCCTAAACCTCCCCTGGTGCAGCTTGAGGCCATTTCCCCTTGTCCTATCACTTGTTACTTTAGAGAAGAGGCCAGCACCCACCTCACTACAACCTCCTTTCAGGCAGTTGTAGAGAGTGATAAGGTCTCCTCTCAGCCTCCTCTTCTCCAGACTAAACAACCCCAATTCCCTCAGCCGCTCCTCCTAAGACCTGTGCTCCAGACCCTTCACCAGCTTCGTTGCCCTTCTCTGGACCTGTCCCAGCACCTCAATGCCCTTCTTGTGGTGAGGGGCCCAAAACTGAACATGGTGTTCAAGGTGCGGCCTCACCAGTGCTGAGTATAGGGGCACAATCACTGCCCTAGTCCTGCTGGCCACACTACTGCTGCTGCAGGCCAGGACGCCATTGGCCTTCTTGGCCACCTGGGCACACTGCTGGCTTATGTTTATCCGGCTGCCGACCAGCACCCCCAGGTCCCTCTCTCCTGGGCAGCTTTCCAGCCACTCTGTCCCGAGCCTGTAGCATTGCAGGGGGTTGTTGTGACCAAAGTGCAGGACTCGGCATTTGGCTTTATTGAACCTCAGCCCATCGGTCCAGCCTGTCCAGATCCCTCTGCCAAGCCTTCCTACCCTCAAGGAGATCAACACACTCGCTCCATCCCCTCACCCAGGTCATTGATAAAGACGTTAAACAGGACAGGCCCCAAAACCCGTCCCTGGGGAACACCACTGGTGACCGGCTGCCACCTGGACTTTGTTCACCACGACTCTCTGGGCTCGGCTGTCCAGCCAGTTTTTTATCCAGCAAAGGGTGTTCCTGTCTAAGCCATGAACCACTAGCTTTTCTAGGAGAATGCTGTGGGACATGGTGTCGAAGGCCTTGCTAAAGTCCAAGTAGATGACATCCACAGCCTTTCCCTCATCCACTAGGCGGGTCACCTGGTCATAGAAGGAGATCAGGTTGGTCAAGCATGACCTTCCTTTCATGAACCCATGCTGGCTGGGCTTGATCCCCTGGGTGTCCTGTACATGCCATGTGGGCACACTCAAGCTGAGCTGTTCCGTAATCTTCCCCAGTACTGAGGTCAGGCTGACAGGCCTGTGGTTCCCTGGGTCCTCCTTACGGCCCTTCTTGTAGATGGGTGTCACATTGGCAAGTTTCCAGTCTTCTGGGACCTCCCCTGTTAGCCAGGACTGTAGATAAATGATGGAGAGTGGCTTGGCAAGCTCCACTGCCAGCTCCCTCAGTCCCTCTTGTTTCTCTTCATGCTCATCATTTATATTCTTAACTCATTTTAATATGCTGAATATTTCACTTTTAAGTTTTCTTAATTTTTATTTCTTTATAAACTATTTTACAACTATTAGTCGTCTTTTTTTATTTTCCAGTACTTCTAGGTAGGATATGTATTTGTGGTGGCCAATGTTGTTACAGTTAGGCAGTATAAGATAATACATGCTATATAAGGTTTTATTCCTTAAATTACAAATAAGAACAAGCAAAAAACCTGTCACGGGGATGCAAATTGCTGAAGAAAAATATTTGAAGGAAAAATAAAATATATTTTATTCCATTGTCATGTTGAATGGAAATAGAATATTAACTTTATGATTTAAAGTGTATGTGACTTTCAGAATAAGTTGCACTTACCTATGGAATCCAGTTTTATAAGATACAAGAGTTCTCTCTTTTGTAGGTATTAATGAAACTAAAAGACCAAATATCTCGCTTTCTGTGTTGACTTAAATGAACAAATGTGAACTTTTCTCTTTAGATAAGCTTAAGAATATATTTTTTTCCAGATAAAAATAAGAACAACAACTGCAGAAATAGCAGATCTTGAAAATATGGAAGAACACCAGTCAGTGGACATCCGTACATTGGTAAGAATAGATTATCAAATTATGTCTAAGGTTATGAAATAATATCTTTTAATGATGGCAGTATTTTGAAATAAGCAAATACTGTAGATTTTCAACCAGTGTACAAGTCGGCCTTTTTCAAACCAATAGCACTGCAGGTTTATGGAAGGCAAAGTGGTGTTGTAAAGGGATATTCCATGTATCCTCTTTCCTCATTCCAGACCTGCAGTTCTGTAAAACTCTGGTTAGGGAGAAACAGTGCCATAGGTCTGGAGGTGAGAAATGGCACCATCAAAGCATAGATAAAGGCCACTCTGGAGCGTAATTTATGTCACAGCATTGCTGCTACGCCCTGAACCCACAGTTTCTTGCTTTGCTGTAGCTTCATCATGCAGAAGTTTTAAAGTTCGTTTACTGACCTAGGGAAAGATCATGGTAGTATGACGGTTTTGTCAAAGTTCTTATTCTTACACATGTGTTCTTAAAACGTACACATAGTATTTTAAGAACAGAAAAAAAAAGTTTGATCTATTGTGATTTGTATGATGGTGGCAGTGAATTTCAGATGTTACTCTGTATTAAGCTGATATATAGATGACCAGGATTTAAATTCCAAGAATCATGCTGATAGACATAATAATAATTCCGACTAAGTAGTTTCAGTTAAAATCCATGCCAGTTTTCCCATTATTTTATCTGGGATCAGTGAGAGGTTTTTTTTGTCCCTCCTGATGTTGTCACAAATTCACACTTTACCAGTAATCTGTCTTTCAGTGTGTGTGCACATGCATGCATGTAAGTAAACGTAAAAATTTACTCAAAAACTTACAGATGTAAGTTCTAGTTCTGCTGGTTTAAAAAAAAAAAAAAAGTATATTCTTTGTCCTTTTGGTAACATGGAAAAATGTTCTATTACCTTTTTGTAGGAGGCTATTTTCCTGTTCAAAAATTATTAGATGCTTGCTTTTTGAATATCAAAATTTTTACCATTGCCTTCTGATAATGATCTTATGCAACTGATAGATTAATGTATTTTCTTCTCCTTATTCTTTCTTGGATTTTTGTTGTTTTTCTGTACTCTCTGACCACTACTGTGTATTAATTGCTGTTTCACTTGGGATTTGTCTTTCATTGCTACC
>WKFP01013567.1:0-33051 GCA_011057875.1 Pterocles orientalis | reverse complement strand
TGACGACCCACTTTTCTTTGTATGCCTTTGTGTACTGAATGTATATGCTCTGTCACAGATCCAGAGGGAAGTTACCTTGTTCTTTTGTTCTTCACAAAATCCTATCCCCTTTAGTATTTTCATCAGAACCTCCAAATAAAGTCCCCTTAATTTTCAGTCAGATAATTAGGAAATTCCTCTTTTGTGATTTGATTTGATTCTCCTGCAAGATCCGTCAATCTCTTCTTTTGGGCTTTAATTACGAGTACATTGAGCTGTTTTGTATTTTTATTAGATTTACAGAGTATTGCATTTAGTCATGTACCCTGATAGTGATAATAAAATAAAAATCTTGTACAGTAATTTGTAAATGTATGTCTCCGCTTATTATTCTTTATTTCAATATATTTTGTCAGGAAGAGGAAGCTGAAGAAAATAAGGCTAAGATGGAATCTGTACAAAAAGACATGCAGCAACAAAGCAAAAAAGTGGAAGAACTGAAAAATGTTCTCCACGTAGCTGAAAAAAAATTTGCAGAAATGAAAGAAAAAATTCATCAAGTAGAAGAAATTGCTGGTCCCATTAAGGTAACAGTAATTTCATATTGTATTTTTAATTTGTTCCCTTTGTGTGGAAAGGGCAATGAGGTTAAAAGGAGGCAGGAGAAACGAGTATGTTCCTTCCTGATACCTTTAAGGTCTACCTATGACAACGGAAATAGAGCATTCCATCTAGAACATGTCAAGAAATTTGCTTGGCAATATTTTGAAGATGATTTTTGATTGTGAAGTGTAGTTGCTGTCGTGTATTATGTTTAAAGAGAGTTTGTTTCCAGGTATTTTCAGTCGTGGACTGAAAAGGAAGGAAAATATTTTTACTTTACTTTTTTAGTGCATCACATTTGTTGTTTTGGCTTATTTGTTTGTTTCCGATACGGCCTGGCTAAGAATATTCATAACTGGACAGTTTTCAATATAGCATTTGAAGTTCTATATGAAATGGTCATTATTCTATAAAGTTGCATAATCACAGAAGGTACCAATGCATAGTTTTAATTATTCAAGACTACAGAAGACACCTGGAAATCACAGAGAAGTAGCAAGCCTTAACATAAATAGCAGAGTTGTGACATGCAAAATATGATATTGGCAAATGGGAGGCAATCCCACATTGCCAAGAAGAATAAATGGTTTGAAAATGGAAATAAGAGAGTCCAGCATGGCTACAGTATTGTAAACTTGCAGAGGATAGAATGAGGAAAGACTTAGAAAGATCACTACAGGAATCTCTTGTATGCCTCACTGAAATAGTGTGTTCTAAGTAGTCAGCCCAAATTGAAAAAGGAAGAGCAAACAAAAAGGGGAAGGAAACAGGTAAGGAAAACAACTGATAAATATATTAGTTATACTGTATCTGATATGGAAATTCTAAAGATATGCTTTATTTAAAAAGAAGTACCATGTAAGGAAAGAGAATAGATTTGTTCAGAATATTAGAACATTATTGGTAGTTATTAAGCAATAGAGGGCACCTCTTAAATTCCTGAAAGAATTTTAGATTAGATTTACTGCTATGTGTTCTACAGTTGATGAACTGTTGACATATAGCAAGTTGTGGCTTTAAGGCAGGATTAGAAAAAGGTGAGAGTATCCATTATTGGTGGTGGTGGTTGGTTTTCTTGTTTGTTGCGTTGGTTTTGTTTGGTTTGGGTTGGGGTTTTTTAGATTTTTAAAGATAAACCATCTAGTTGACGGGGATGAGGAAGAAAATTATCTTGTAATTTGTTATTCTATATACCTCATTGCTTCTCTGGAAGGATACAATATCACTTAAGGTGTTATCAACATTTATAGGAGTTGCTATAGTGTATGTAATATTGTAGGTATAGCAGGACACTGAATTTTTACACAGCAGTGGAGTTTGAGATCCCCTCGAGATATGATTCCTAAAAACATTACAAGCATTTATTATGTCCTTGTCAGAATTGAGTATAGGCTTTCTAATAAGTTACTGTTCAGACTCTTGAACTATAGAAAGAGTAGTCCTACTGAAAGCAAATTAAATTAGACAGTGTTAAAAACAACATAATTACCTGTGATAAGTGAGTAAACATTAGAGAGAGATGCTTAGGAATCTACCCGAAATCTCACTTATCACATCTTGATTAATTCCAAATAGGAAGAATTAAACAAAGCTGACTCAGAAGTGGAAATCAGTAAACGCCGTTTGCAACACTATGAAGACAAACAGAGAGAACATTTGGCTAACGTAAAAAGACATAAAGAATTACTAGCTGCCAAAGAAAAAGCATTAGAGGTAGGTGTGTCGTTTTTTTCGTCATTGAATTCAGATGGTCATAATCGTTCTAATATTTAATAATGAATCATTCCACTTGCACAATACACAGACCATATTAGTACTCAACTACACTGAGTATTCTCTCAGCTATGTCTTAAGCTGACTGCATCTAAATCAAGTAAAAGTGATTTTGTATAAATGAATCTAGGCCTCTTCTTGTCTGGCAGAGCACTATTTCTATCTTGACAGATACACAAGGCGTTATCCATCTAGGACTCTTTCTTCTGTGTTTTGCAGCGAAGGAGTAAAATGACTTAGTCTTAAAATTTGTGTTTTAAATTCAATTGAATAATAATGTTTTGGGGTTTTGAATGCTAGGTTTTTCCTTGTACAGATCTCATACTTGATCTTTTGAAGACTTATCAAGCTTTGTTAACTAACTCTTGAAATCACATCCGCAAAGACTTTTGGAAGACTGGCCTATTTAAATATGGTGAATTTGATTCCTCATGTATCTGTATTGGCTAAATAACTGTGAACATATTAAAGATCTCAGATGGATACAGTTCTTAGCACTGAAATAACTACCTACCTATAAATATTGTTAGTACAATTGTTAATGATAACTAGCTTTGCTGCGGTGAGTACACAAAGAAAAATACAAAACCATTGTTCATGCTTGGAGACCTTGTTTTTCCATAGCACAAAGTATTTGTTGTGAATACTAAACCGATTTTTAAAAAATGTAACAATTAATTGATTGAGTTTCAACCATTATTTGAGGAAAAAACTGCGCAAGCTAGGCAAATCTACTCAGAGCGGATGGAGGTCAGCAGAACTGTTAAGAGTCTTGATGCAGAAATGAATCGCTTGAGAGAAAGGATAAATTCAGAAAATAATCGCCATGGAAACAGAGAAGAAATAATACAGTAAGTCATCTTTAATGTCTCAAGTCGTTCAAGTAAGATGGAAAAAATAGCGGAAAGAAGATTTTCTTCATATTGACTCACAATGCATTTATGTGTTTTCACTACTTAAACCATGTATAGAAACATGCTGTGCTGATTGCTCAGTCAACCAGTACTGAACAGGTTTAGGAGTGTTGAACTACCCTCTAGTGATTTTAGACAGTGTCTGTACTATGTATTTGAAGTTACCAATAATCAAATACCCTCTTGGCATCTAAAGGTGTCCAAGTTATGGTTACATGGTGCAAACATAACCTGCCATTGTTCTGGGATGCAATGAACATTAAGCATACTTCTAGTCTGAATAACTAATGCAGAAGTTAGGCAATTACTTGAGGTTTTGACTGCAGTGTATTACAAGGAATCACTCCCCTCAGGTATTCTTGAGTATGGGGAGTCCAGTCATTCATTCTCCTTGGTGTAGGAATTTCCTTTCAAAAGAATTAAAAATAGAAGTAAAATTTAATTTTTGACCACTTTTCATTTGTGAACAGTATCTTACCTGACTCATCAAATGCTTTTAGCTCTAGCATATATCCTCACAAGAAAGTTTTTATTTGAATGTTTTGATGATCAAATTGATTTTCAGTATTTACAACAATAGTTTGGGTTTAATGTAATGTGTGTTGATCCTAGACCTTGTGTTCATTAAAACAGGCAATTTCATGATGCAAAGGAAAGATACGAGGACGCAAACAGTAAAGTAAAGCATTTAAAGAAATTTATTAGGCTGCTGGAAGAAATAATGACACAGAGATTCAAATTATATCGGCAATTCTTAAGGTGAGTTAATTTTACTGTAATTTCAGGCTTCAGTAAACTAATGTATAGATGTAAGTATGTGCCCATGCTCCAGGGTGAAAATTATGCAGCAGACCTGTGAGAATGAGATCTCTTTAAGGTGCTGTTCACAGAAATCTTTCTAACATAATCTTGCTCCCAGATTCGATACTATCATGCCTGACAGTTTAGAGGCAGCGTGGACTAACACCTGAAAGAACAATGCGATCAGTATTTTGCTTCACTCCAAAGGCCTTGACTGTGCTGACTTAATCCGGAGCAGTTCTGTTTCAGTGCTGGTTTTGGTCAGTAAAATATCAGCAACATACTAGCACTGAAATAATCTGGACTGTCACTCATTTTCATTGAGTAGAATTAGTGGTGCAGTGCTCACTTATTTCATTGTGGGCCAAACACTTTTTCTCTGCCCTGTGCTTATAAAATGTCAAGATCTTTATTCAAATTCCGCAATTTGTGCTTCTATCATGGAGTGTCCATACCAGGAGTGCATTCCTTCTTTCATGCTTCAATCCCTTAGTATGCTGTTACCTATCAATGAAAATTTTGTGGTGGCCTCCCTTCAAAAGGACCGATGGTCTGTTTTCCAGTGCAGCCCTTTATTTTTTGTGATTCCCTTTTCTGTTGACTTTGCTTTTTGTACTTTTTGATCTGGGATTTGGAGGGGGTGCCAGTATGATCGTGACAAATAGTAATGATCAAGAGAATCCCAACCTTTGAAGGCAGAAGTCTAGAAGTACTTGTGGGTGAGATTTACCTGCAGAATCTGATGCTTGCCTTATGATGTCCGTATATGTCACACTGGATCTTTTTCCTAGTGCCCAAATTTGAGTATGAATCCCACTAAGGTATGTTAAAGAACCACAGTTCTTTCTTGAAGGAACTGTGATGTATTGCCTCTTGGGGAATTATATGCTAGAATTGGGGGGCAAGGGGAAAGGGGAGGAAATTAATATTCAATACTGTTTAATTCCTAGAGTCTAGCAGAATCCGCGTAAATTCTGTACTGTCCTTACTATGGAGTCCTGAACTGGATAGGAAAGAAGTAGAATTTAGTAGTTTTCGGTTAAAGTTGGGGAGGAAGGGTTTAAAAAGCTTCCAGTCTATTGAAACAGACTTCTGGAAAATACAAAGCCTGTACGTCTGGATTTCTTACCTTACATCTCTCCAATATGTCCGGTATCGAATGTCACCTGCTCGGGAGCGTAATTGATTTGGGAAAATGTTATTAATGGAGAAGGGCTTACTATTTAGGATTATGATGTGGAGCTGTTGATAAAAATATGTTGTTGCTTTTCTTTGTGTTTTAAAAAATTTTCACAGACTGTTTGTTTGGTTGTTTTAACTGATTTCAGGCTCCTTTCCTTACGATGCAAACTCTACTTTGACCATTTATTACGTGTTCGAGCTTGTTCTGGAAAAATGCGTTTTGATCACAAGAACGAGGCACTTTCAATAACAGTAAGTTATTTTATATTACTTTAATTATCATAATATGTAATTAAAATATTTTATTTTTTAATATCAGCTGATAGAACATGCATTGCAAAGGATAGAATAAATAGTTCTTCCCTCTCCAGGCTGTGATACGTTAAATTGTAGCCATATCACAATCTTACATGGGCAGTTTGCTAGATTACATGGAATAAATTTGGACTGTCATCTTATGCCGAGGATAAGAATTTAGTAGCCAGTCATTCTAGTCAGTCTTTCAAAATTGCTCATTCTTATTTCATTGATAAGAAGTTTGCTTTTATTTGTGTGGTTGTGCAATGGCTCTAGTTGCTATTTGGACAACTTTGTGTTTTTTCTGTGTATCTTTTAACATATCTCCCAAAAAGTTTTAGTCATGGGGGTAATTTAGTTTTGTTTCTGTGGGAGACTTCAGTTTTACGAATTGAGGTGAAAAATGTGTGGTGACAACATAAATACCTGTTGACAAAGTCCTAATTAAACAGATGAAGGATATCTGAAAGAAGGTGTATCTATCTAGTGAGCTCAAACTCAGTCCATAAAATGTCAAGTCATTACCTGGCTTTGTCAGACTACTTTTTTTAATAACTGATATTTCGTGTTTCTCATACAAGAGATCTATACTTAGTCAAGGAAGGTAAATTAAAAAAAAAGAACATACCCCCCTAGGAAAACCACCAAAAGACCCCACTCCAAAATAATTCTAGTTTTCCTCTGAGCTTGTTAAAAAAAAAGAACATACCCCCCTAGGAAAACCACCAAAAGACCCCACTCCAAAATAATTCTAGTTTTCCTCTGAGCTTGTTAAAGGTGATGTGATTAACAGGACAAGAAAATGCTTAAGTGTAATCTTGGAGGGAGAGTGCCACAAGGTGTCATCATAATCAATGGAACCAAAGGACTGTTCGCAAGGTTTCATACATTCCAGTAAAGAAACTGTTCGTCCTTTAAACTCCTGCTGTAAATCAATTACCTGTTTTTCTGTAGTAGCTGGTAACCACTGGACTTTACTGTAATGTAACTACAATGGTTGACATTTATTAACCATTGTTTAATAGTGATTAAAAATAGATAATTGAATAAGAAAACACTGGCACAGTCCTTCAGTCCGAATCGTTTATTTTACTGTGATGGAGAAAGTTGCTGCACTCTGATAGATGTGTTATGGAATGGTTAGGAGCCATCCCATTCCAGAATAGCCATGGCAGTGAAGAGCTTATGCTCTTTTATAATTGTTCTCAAGTGATCTCTCCTCACATGTAATGTGTTTGCCATTAAAATTGTGATTTTCTTAGTAAGTTTTAATCTCGGGTTTAAAAATTGCTCTTAATATTTTTATTTCAAGGTTCAGCCTCGAGAGGAAGACGGAGCTTCCCTTACTGATGTGAGATCCTTATCAGGAGGTGAACGTTCCTTCTCAACAGTTTGTTTGATTCTTTCTCTGTGGTCCATTACTGAATCTCCTTTCAGATGCTTGGATGAATTTGATGTCTACATGGTATAGTTTAAACTTAAACTATATTTGCCATTCTGATTTGTATAAATTAGTGAAACAGTTGAGTTATCTGTATTTGGTTAGATTTTTAAACACTACAGTTAACTGTAAATTAAAAAAAAAAAAAACACAACAAAAAAAAAACAACAAACCAAACCCCGAATCCTCCAAAACCCCAAAACAAAACTTGCTAGGGATGTTATTCACTTAGCTTAGTGACTTTTGAACCTTATTCAGAAGCTACGAGGATCTCTGTTGCTTTACATGCTTAGACTTTAGTTCAGGGCAAAAATCATAAAATATAATTTTTTTTATTAGTTCACCAAGCAGTTGTTATTGTCACAGGTAGCCTCCGCATATTGCTGTGACAGTTCTGGCCTTAGCATGTGCTTTGGCTTCTACCAGTTTTGAGATCAATGTGGTTTTTTTAGAGCAAGTGTAGCAAATGAGTTCACTGTTGCTACTCAGAAACTTGTTTTGTTTTTCACCTAGTAGCATCTTTCCAAGATGCTGAAATGCAGCATAATGAACGCTAACCACTAATGTCAGCTAAAACTGATAAACCTCATCTTTGTGTACAGCTTCCTTGGATAGGCAGTTAAGCAATTTCTTTAAAAAAATATTTTATTTTATTTCCTCATTATTATGCAGTGTAGTATGGTTTGAGAAAATAATGAGTTCTGTGAGGCAGAGTTTATACTGGATTGTTTCATTTTCCCTTCAGTCTCCCTCCCCCATTAATGATTATTTAAAGGGAATCACAGACCTAGAGGGGAGAAAAAGATAATATGCTTTGTATATAAAGAACTTCAAAAAGGAAACTATGCTTCTTAGGTGGTCAAGCAGTCATTTTTCAGACGACTTCCAGAGCTTAGGTCCTCTTTTCCAAGTTAGCTGTGCAGAACCTTGTCCATCTGTCCAGAAAAGGCTGGGTGCTCGGAACAGTAGGCCCTGAAGAGAACTCCATGTCATCTGTTCCATAAATAATTCCACACAATGTGTCTTTCCACTGCTGTGCCAGTTAAGTGTTCCTGTCTCCATGTTCTGTAGTTACTTTTGGTGTAATCCTGGAGACCCACCACAAGAGGACTCACTCCATCACCATATTTGCAAGGGAGATCCCTAGTTTGATGTGTAACAATGTATAGAAGCAGAGCTTTGTTTAACCCCTGCTAATAATAGCCTTCCCGTTACACATCTTTTTCGGTAAGCCTAATGCATAAGGTTGTATTCAAAATAGTAATAGTAATAGTAATAATAATAATAATAATAATAATAATAATAAAAACAAGCTACATGATACCTTAGATTTCACACAGCCCTTAAATCCTTTCAGGTCATTCTGAGGCAGGGTTTTCTAGGAAACATTATTCTCCTAAAATACAGTCCGTCTCAGCACACCAATAAAGTAAGAAGTACTATGTGTTTATCAAAGCTGATAGAAAAACAACGTGAGTAGGAGTATGTGATTGTTCCAACAGAAGTGTTCTATTGTGCATAATACTAAAAAAATAGTTTAAAAATTTCTCAGACTGTAGTTTATAGAATTTAACCCTAATGTTTCTCCAGATTAGTTTTTATTAGACTTTTCTTTAGTTATGCTTTACTGTATATGAATTAATTCTGGTAGGTTTTTCTATGAGGACATTTTCTGATTTATTTATTCTTAGTCATTTGTCCTGTACAATAGTAGGCCAGTGAACTTCGTGGTCAGTATCACTGCCTGATAAATCTTTTGTCTTTAGGACATGGTTAACAGAAGAATTGCAATGGATATGATTCTTAAGGTGGCTGACTCTCAGCATCATCGACAGTTCATTTTGCTCACCCCACAAAGCATGAGGTAATACTGTTGTGTTATATTTCCTGGATCAGGAATTACAAGGAAATTTTATCACAAGCAGTATAACTTGAAAAAAGTCAATATGAGGAGAAAGAAATTTTGCTGTTTGTAGCAGTAGAGCATCAACAGTTAAGCAGTTCATTACTGATGGTTCTGGGAATTTAATAGCAGGTTTTTCACTCTTCCTTACATAATGTCTCTTAATATGGTAGTTCAGTGGGACTTGAATCAGTTTATCTTCAGCAGAACAGTGTTTTGAAATGTTTTCTTGTGTAATGTAGGCTCCTCATAGCTTTGAGCCTTACATCTCCCTCTCCCCTCCTGAAATTAACTTGTCATTTTTCCATTTTCCTGTTAATACTACAGTACTTTCAAGGTTTGCCATTTGAGGTGTGGTTTTTTTTTTTGTTGTTTTTTTTTTTTTTTACTATCGCTGATCTATCAACTGACAACTTATTCCTTGTTTTCTTGTTTTGGTCTAGTAGCCCCAAAATTCTTTAAAAACCTCTGCATAAGTCCCTGGTAAAGCCATGCCTAGCTGAAGGGGACAGTCATTGCCTAACCGTGTGCAGCCATCTCTTCTCTTTGTTAGCCAGATATAATCAGTGAGGCCCACAGAGATTAATTAAGTCATCTTCAAAATGAAGCTGATTTAATTGTCTTCCCTTACTAAAATCTATAAAAAGTAGAATAATGGTATTCTGTTGTTGTTTAAGTGGAAATGCTTTGGGGAGATTTTCTGAAACTGTATTCAATAAACATGTAGGAATTTTCTGTATGTTACTGTTTAAAAGTTAAATAATTCTAGTGTAGCTTGGTTTAGTTATATTTTATTGCATGTTGCATGTTCAGGAAACATTTAATGTAACAAAAGTAAGGAGGCACTTTCAGTAAAAATACATTTGGGGTAATCAGTGGAGAAGCCTGTATAAATGTAGTACCTTTTCTAATTCTTAGTATGATGTGCCTAATTATACATGTGTGAAGTGTGTGCCACTTCAAGATCTGTAAGGCAAATGTGAACCGTATTAGATCATTATTTCATTTGGAGTATGTTTACGAAGTACCTGTAACTAAGGTAGTCTAATTGTTAGAAATCACGATTCAAGTCAGTCGTCTTTACCTCAAGTAAAGACCTGAAGTCTGGCTCCAGTAGCAGTTCAGTGAAGCCAGAACTTCACCCCATGTTACTGTTTTTTAAAACGGTCAAAGAAAAAAAGATTGAGTTATTTAAAGGAAAATATGTAATGGAAAGAATTAAATGTAAATACTACAATTTGTGGAGAAGAAACACTGTTTAAATGATGCATACTTTATTTTTAGTTCTCTGCCTATGAGTTCCCATATTCGAATCCTCCGAATGCAAGACCCTGAAAGAGGCCAAAGAACATTGAATTTCCAAAATAGGAATGACAAAGAGAAAGATCAATAAGTATCTCTGTGTATGAATATGTCATACTATTGAGAATGAATGTGTAATGGTCTGTGTAAAGTTATTACTTCCTGATGCTGGATTAGAGGATCTTTTGTCAGATACTCTCATGAAAAGAAGAGGTTCCTGTATATATATATATTTTTAAGAAGTGCTGTACAGACCAAGAACAAGCACAGTTTTGATGATGAAATAACCCTGAATGTTCACTTGATATTTTTAACTTCCAACTAGCAGAATTTTTTACCAGTTGTTCTGTTTTTTCTTCTGGAAAATATGAAATATATTTTGTATAACTATGGACTAATATGTTAATAAACAGTGAGAACTGATACTTGTGGTAATGTTTTAGTGTCTCTATACACTTAAAATTAGCATTAAGTGAAAAATGTTGTTTTCTTCCTAGTTCTGCTTTATTTATTAAATGTGTGCTAATTAATACATGCAGTAAAACACGTGTTTCATTTTTTTCCAGTGGAACCACAGCAGCTGATCATAAGAAACTATTAGCACTTATAGTGTATACTTTCATAATTAGAGAAGTGAGGAATTTAGCTGCAGTATATTCCCTGGGCAGGAAAAAAAGTGCTTTTTATTTCTTCCTAAGGAGTTTATAGGGAAGAGTTAGAGTTTCTTTGGACATGAGCTTACAAAACCAAGCAAATTGCGGCTTTATAAACTTAAATTCTTAATTCTGATATATAAAGTTTTGCTCAGTCTGAATTTGCAGGTTTAGACTAAGTCTATAGATATTAATTATATTACAACAAACTAAAGTGATGGAAGTCCTTCCAATATAGAGGAATGAAGTAGAATAAGAATTTTGGGAAATGATACTGTAACTTTTCTGTAGCATTGTAGGTCTGTGTGTTCTTAGGTGTCCTTCTCCCTGCACCACTCCCCCACCCCCCCAAGGATTATACTAGAGCAGTTAAAATAAAATAAACTTGCTTTATTTAAATAATACAAGCATTTTTGGGGGATAAGAGGGAGAAATAATGAGATTTTTTTCAAACTGCCTCAAATTAACTTTTTTTTCTTTTCTGTTCTCCTTTCTCCAGGAACTTGAAATTGTTGTGAGCTGAGCTGAGTTCAGCCATTAGACATACTTTTTTTTTTTTTTTTTGGAGTTTATGGGGATACAAAAGCCATTGACACTATTTGGAGAACAGTTCTGCAGTTTCTACAGTTATTTACTAAATAGCAATTCCTCAATAAAACCTCATTCCAGTGTAAGTTTTAACTTGCCTTTGTAGCCGAATTTGTTTTTAAGCACGGTGTTTTGCGTTCTTTAACGTTGTTTAGTTTTCACCCAAGGATGTATTAAACCTGTAGGTATCTCTAAAATATAGAAGCTAGATAAGAATTGAAGGAAATATCCTAAGAAAGCTACCTGTAGTTCTAGTGCATTCTAACTTTAGGAATTAAGTCTAGTGATCTTTTAAAGGCTTCGAGTGTTTACTTCTGAAAGCCCAGGGTGAGGGACCAACAGACTCAGAGCAGCCCTGAGGAGGTTACTGACAAAATGGGGCCAGGCTTTTTATTGAAATGTGCAGCAGCAGAGGCATAGATAGAGAGACAGAAAGACAGACAAGGATCATAAATTGAAGTTGGGAAGTTTTGTCTGGATAAACTGGGGGGAAGGATTGTTTGTGACGAAGATACTGGGCATCTGAGCATGCTGCCCTGCCAGGTTGTAGAATAATCCTGTGATTTGATGGAATATATGTTAACGATACTTACAACTTGTTTAGGATTATGTGAAAATCTGGGTTTGGGGTGGGAGTGGAAATCATACAAAGTCCGTAGTTGGCAAAAACTTGCCTGGAATGCAAGCCCAGCTGGTTTGTACTGGGAGTCCTCAACAGTATTACATAATCATGAACTACACATTCAGTTTGACTCGATTTTATGATGAAACTAGAATATGTTTTAGACCTTTTACAATATAAAATGATGGAATGGCATAGCACTATTTCCTCTGGACTTTCTTCATCAGCCAAAAAAAATAAGAGTGCAGAGGCAGGAGAGAAAAGCATTTATCTTCATCAGGACTTTTATAAACAATTGTGTGGAGAAAAGAGCTTAAGGAAAATTATCACATTCCCAGTGAACTAACACTTCAGCTTTCTCCCAAGTTTTCTATCGACTTACTTGAAATATTGGAGCAGTTGGTGGCAAATCTGGTCTTTAGCTCAAATGAATGTATTGTATTTATTCTAATCTACCACTGTACTTGGTGAAAATGTGTGCCCGGCTGTATAATTATTATAAGCAACTGTTTTCATGGTAGAGGAATAGTTCTGAATAAACAATTACTGAAGTACTTGATTGGATGCCCTTATTTTTGCAGTGATCCTACTAAGATCTCAAAACTATCTTATTCTTGGTAATTTAAAGACAGAGTTTAATACCAGATTTAAATACCAGCTATCTAGAGAGAGCATTGCATGGCTGATGTTACATTTTTGTGGCTGTGTTTGAGTGTTTGGCCATTTTGGATGGCAATGCATTGCTTAATGCTGCATTAAAGTAAATGGAGCCTGTCCAGCCACATAAATTCGCGGTGCAGGGAAATGCGGAATGAGGTGCTGCTTTTCTAGTTAAAGTATATGTAAACCATACAGGCATAAATACCCAGGAACGTTCAACATTCTCTCTACAGCTAGTAATTTAATCCTCAGTGGAAGCAATAGGCATATCCTTCTCAGAAGTATGTAACATTTTCAGAACATGTACATTTTCAGCCAAATGTACAAAGTATACCACTCTCTAATTTGCCAAGACTGTTACCTGTGTAGTCTTAAGTAAAATTCTGGTATTAAAAATGTAGTTGAAATTTCTGCTTTGCTGTTTATTTGGAACATGAAGAAACTTAAATTTATGAGAGGATGGGTATGGCTGTGGCAACAGTTGATTGTGTGTGTGTTTTCCCCCCCCCCCCCATGTTTGTTAGCAAAATGCATAAAACTGGTTTATGTTGTTTCTTTTTTTCCTCAATTTTAAGATGAGCTTCACTTTTTAGATTTGAAAATACAGAGAATGATTTGGTTTGTGTCATATTTTATTGTCTGATTTTTAGCTATTAAGAGTACCGTCTCATTTCTTCATAAGTCAAAGAAGAAATATCAAACATGCAATTGTAAGATGTTCAGACTTTTTTTAATCCTGCAAGCAACCACCTGTTTAAAGCAACTGGAAAATGTGGTGTAGGAAAGATTTTTATCTGCAATTTCTGTAGTCTGCTAGTTCTCGATGCTTTCCCAGGGCTGTGCCATTACTTGCCACAGTAATGGAGATATACTTGATTGCACATAGAATTGAGGAAGAATTTGGTTCTCTTCACTATTCCTTCTTGATCATCATACTTTATGGTTAAATTATCAGTAATAATTTTTGTCAATATGTCTGTTTATATTAAACCCAGGATAATTTAGTGTCATGACAAGAGGAAAGACTTAAGGAGAGAAGAACATTAAAAGACCACGTTCAGGCCAAGCAAATAAACTGTATTTGACTTCCAGCTAGCTTAAAAAGCTACGCAAGCACAGATCTAGTAGGTATACTGTTAAATTGTTGTGTTAGCATCTTGAAGGATAAACAGCTGCCCTGCTGGTAATTACAAAACCTACAACTTTTGGTTTCCCATAGTATGTCTCCTCTAGTGAATGAGCGCAAAGAAGTTTTCATCATGCTTTCATAATGAAATATGTATTTCTCAGTAGTACAGTGCAGATAATTAAAGAGATTGAACTTTTTTTTATTCCTGTTACTGTGCTGAAGACATGAAATAAGAATTAAGGGAAAAGGTCAAATGTTATAAATTTATTTTGGGACATATATATTGCAACCTCTGTGGAAGCTTTTGAAAATTCAGGCAAAGATCAATACACTTCCAATAAAACCTTTAAACTTCCAATAAAACAATATTTTAAACATTATATATATATTTATATATACTTTTAATTAGAGGGATCATTTTAGCAGGATTTTCTTTTTTTTTTATACTGCATTCCTCTGACATAGCTCTTTCCAGATTGAAGGGATGCAAATGAGGTAAGAATTAAGGCAAACCTAAAAGGCATGCAAATGAAGTACATTTATATCCACTGACAATACAAGCACATGTGTGGATCAGACTTCAGAGCTGAGGAACTCTTCCCCTCTGTCTGTCCAGTACTACTTTACAGCAGAATGGTGACATGTTTTATAATAAACAGTTAACATTACCATGGGAATTCAGTGTCACTAACATTACTCAGTCTAGGAGACACATAGCTAGCATCAGTAAAACATGAACAATAAATAATATAATTCCCTGCAGCACCGGACTGCTGCACAGGCTTCAGAGGAACAGGGTTGTTATGAAATGACATTGCACACATCACGTTGTGGCAGTTTATTTTTTATAATATATATTTTTAAAATTCTTCAGCAAATGACATTCTCATGCACACAAGTGTTTCAAACACAAGAAGCAAGTCCATTTATAGGTAGTCCAAGCAAATTTTTGTGTGTGTGGAAATAGCTGCAAACTGAATGGAACATTAAACTTCTGTGCAGTCTGTGACGCATTGTACACAAGCTCATTTTTGAATGTCACACTGGAGGAGTAATACAATGGAAGGATCACTCTTTGCAGCTTCTTTGAATTCATCCAGTGTGATCTGGTCATCTTTGTTCTTATCCATCTTACTGAAAATCTTGTCTACCCGTTGCTCAGGCGTCAGACCATCCTCATTCATTTTCATCATTATCACAGTGCCCACCATTTTGTAGATGGCCTTTGGAAAGAAACCAAACAGAAAATTCAACATACAAATGAACCTGATTTTTTGATGTGATCAAATTCTGGAAAGATATTCCAACAATAAAACAATTGCCAGTTTCCCTAAAGATTTTTTTCCTTTTTTTCTTTGAATCAGATGTCCATTTACTGAAAACAAGGGAGAACATGTTTTACTTTATTTAGATATAGATTTATTGTAGTGGTTGCATTTTGCATCCTGGAATTAATTTCTTTGGCTTTCTGTTTCACAGGGCAAAACTGTTATAACCTATTCTCCGGATCAACTGTTTATTTGGCTTTTAGTCACTCCATTGAAATATTTCACATAAATTCTGAATAGTCAGGTTTTAGATGTCATCACCTTTTAATAGCTTTCTATGTGTGCATGTTAGCAAAATCTGGTATTAACTAATGTGGCCAGTAGCCAGCAGATGATGAGGGAAGCAAATTTTATCCTTCCTGTTATATGCCGCAGTCATCTTTAAGCCCATCTGTGAGAGTTCACTTAAAACAGCGTGGTGTTATCCCTGTAAATGTCTGTAATCATGTAAAGTTAATCTCCAGTAAGGTTTCAGATACTTGAGCTACAAACCAGTAATTTAATGGGTGTCAAGTGACTCTGAGATGGGCTTGGTAAATCCTTTGCTGTGCTGTTCTTATGGTTAATCCATTCATCAGAAAAAAAAACAAACACAACAACAAACTCTCTTGATACTTAAAAGCTTATATGCACATATGTGCTCTCCACAATTCTCAAAGATTACATCTATTAAAATGTGTGCTTATAGGATGAATGTATGTAATGTACACTTTCAATGGTACAAGACACCCTCTTGTGTGCTTAAAATCTAAAGCGTATGTTGTAGGGGACTATTCAAATTGACTGTCCAGGCTCCGATGACTTGTGGTGTCTCAAAACATTCCAGTTGTAGATAAGAAGATGGCGAGGAATGCGCCAAAGGCCTTACTCCCCTTACTAACAATGGGCTCAATCCTCGAGGCTCTGATAAGGCGAAGCCTCGAAGCCTCGTGATGTCCAGTTGTAGATAAGAAGATAGCGAGGAATGTGCCAAAGGCCTTACTCCATGGACTGGCAAAACCCCTGCTGAGTAAGGCCATCAAGGATGGACAGCAAACCCCTGCTGAGTCTAACAATTCCGTCTTGCTCTTACAACAAAGTAACAAACCCTTGCTGAGTCAGGCCCTGCCTCTGCCTATAAAAGGTGAATAAACAAAGAGAAGGCGCTTGTGCCCACCACCTGAGGACTCCTGAGATGCTGACAGACTGATCGAGCAACCCCCCCCTCGAAGATGTCGATGCTTTTCTCCAAGGATACAAAGAGTGGTGAAAGCTTTTCTCTCTCTTTTCTCTTTTTCCTTTCTTTTTCTCTTCAAGTATCTCTTGATATCTCTCTCTGGCACATATAGCAACACCTTATAAGTTTTATGCCAGCTCCTTTTGGGGCTTATTTAGCAGGTTTTCTGTAGGTTATTTTAATATTGAAAAGTGATTGCGGGTTTCTTAGTATTGGGGATTATGCTGTCGCTATCAAATTGCTGTAAGATTTGGTGTTGGTGGTTGGTAGTGTTGTCATGAACTGTCTTTACCAAGTAATTTGTTTTCTTTTATAATTCTGTTAAGTTTAATCCCAGCTCCTTTTGGGGGCTTCTTTAGTAGGTTTTCATGTAGATTGCTTATTTTAGTGGTGCTTATTACTAACCCTAGTGATATTGGTAGTTATGCTATTCTTACCCCATTGCTAGGAGATTTTGTGTTATTAGTGGATGGTAAAATATTCATGGATTGTCTTTACCAAGTGATTTTCCTTTTCCCTTGATTCTGTTGTATACCCCACATTTTCCCTTTTCCCTAAACAATTATATGCATTAAAATGATAAGCCAGTATGCAATTCTTTGGTGCTGTCTCACCTTAATTTGCCCCAAGGGTATATATATATATATATATAGAACCTCCGCGAACGCCACTTGTCCCACCCAGGGTGGTTCTGTGAGCTGGGTCACGACATATGTGAACAAGCAATCAAATTTTACTATTGTTCATGTTATTTTCAAGTGTCATATTAACCTCACCTCTATAATTTCCAGCATTTCCACTCTTGTTATTTTACCATCACCATCCAGGTCGTACATGTTGAAGGCCCAGTTCAGCTTTTGCTCAAAACTCCCTCGTGAGGTGATGGACAGTGCACAAATGAACTCTCTGAAGTCGATGGTCCCATCTCCGTTTTTATCAAAGGTTCGGAAAGCATGCTGGGCAAACTTTGAAGCATCTCCATATGGAAAGAACTGCAAAACAAAAAAATAAATAGAACTGTGGGTAACACAAGGGAGCAAGCTATGTACATGCCTGCAAAATACTGAAGTGAGGCATTTATGAGGAGTTCTGTTGGGGTTTGAGTGAAGATGAAGATATGCAATGTAAGCTTCCAAAACAGCTACACTGTAATGATTATTAAAAACTTATGTCTACAAAAATAGCTTAGCTTACCTCAAACTATATGACAAATACATTTAACATTCATTTAAAGCTAAATTATCTAGACAGATTTTACAATGAAATTGGGCGCAAATGGGCGATTGTATGTAATATTCTCTGACTCTGAAATACAGCAACTGAGGTGGGTTTTAACAGTATTTTTTCTGCCTGGGAGTAACCAGCCCTTGACACGTTGCAACCAAGTAGATAGTATAGGCTCGTTGTTATGTAACTTAATGTATTTAAAAAAAAATAACCACACATAGCATAAAAAACCATGAACATATGTTCTGCCAACCAACATAATGCAAGTATTTAAGACGAGAACTGAGACTCAGTTAAACAATGCAGAGCAATGCTTTTCGTGTTTAATATCCATTATCAGTCAACACCACAACTGACTGCAGCTTAACAAAATATTTGAAAGGACCATAACTTGTAGGTTTTCAGCTGATATTTTTTCCCTTGAGAAAGGTATCATTTAGGACATTTGGAACAGTAGTTGTCCTTTGTTTGGCCCAAATTCAAGAAAACATACCTCTTCAAAAAAGGGAGTTTTAAACCAGCGCTGAAGTCCCACTGCAGTACAGGGACTGTAAACAGAAATGTTTGTGTCTATATTCCCAGCACAATTTCATGCTCCTAAAATATAAACGTGCATTACACCCAATCTGAGAGCCATCTCATTTTGTGCTTTTAAAAATTCCAATTATTAGGCAAGAAGCAGCATTCTTATTAAATGCAGGTGCTGCATTTAATAATGTATGTTTGAAGGAAAGACTTCAGTGGCAGCTGAGGACACGGATCTGCATTTTACAGTTTTCCATTTCCTCGTCCAGAGCTTTCACTGCAGGCTGATGCTTGCTGTGGTCAGCTGTGAAAGCTCTTGAACAATACACTCAAATTTCATGGGGGATCCTGGGGATCTCACAGCATATACAGAAACGGGTGCTACTAATTGTCTGACTGAATACAGATGTAGAACGTGGCAAGCCTTTGCTGCTTTTCCTTTGAGGAGGCCAAATGAGCATTTGGCCATTGTGTCTTGCCCTAAAAATGCAAACCTTAGTGTGCAGCCAGCTGTCTGCACTATGTGGCCATGTCAGGAGCCACTGCTGCATTGCCAAAGGGGTCCTGACCTGAAGGTTTCTTTTAAGCTGTTTTCTCTGAAATCAACTTTTCAGACACAATTCTGGATAACCTCTTCAGGTATAATACAACTGCTTCTCTGGCTCAGTGGCTTTATAGTCATTGTAAAATCTCCTCAAAAGACAGAGTGGGTTAAATTTTGCTCACCTCCGTCCATTCAGAATATTGCTCTGTTGTGAATTACTCCCAAAGGGATGCAAATTGCTGTATTATCCCATGTATAAACACATATATATGGATTCTCTGATAGAATTGAGGACTGTAGTGACCAGACTTTGCTGAATTGCTCTTCCAGTGCAAACTTCAACCTTTTGTCAAAGCAAACAGAGCTGCCTCCGCAGAAAGGCTCTTTAGGCTCACAATTCCAGGTTTGTCAGTGTCAATACAAAGTGACGTGAATGTTATCCAAAACCTGAATGTTATTTGCAGGTTACCAAAAAGCCTGCTCACTGTTTTCTCTTATTCATGATGTACCTTTCCACCAACTTCTGTATCAGCTGAAGATGTTAATGTAGGTGATATTTAATTTTATATGTGTGTGTGTATATGTACACTTCTTCAGATCGCTGGTGCAAAGTTAAGAAGTGGCTCTTGTGCTCTGTAGCTCCACCAGGACCCTACTGCTCCTGCCTTCTATTCTTGGGAGCTTGCTGGCTGTTCAAAGCTGAAAAGACAATTAGAATAATCTCTTGATTTTTAAATCTCTACTGATTGCTGTCCTGTGACGTGTGGGTTACAAAACAAAATACTTCAAAATTTGTCAGTCTTCCAAGTGTTTCAGTTAAGAGCTGACTATTGCTGAGGATGCTGCCTGATTGATATTTCTGTGACTCTGTGACTCTGTAGTCCTCTGTAACAAGACAGGCAAGTAGCCAGAGAGAAATGGGGCTGTCCTTTTTACTGTCCAGAGAAACAAAATGCATTCAGGTGCTTTCTCTTATGATCCAGACTGGTATAAAGGTACTGGTGGGATTAAAGAACTAAACTACAATGAAGAAGCTCACCTACAAAAACAGCGAAGAAGTGGCAGGCGCCCAGAAATAAGAGCCCAAGAATGAAGCAGGGAATGAGGAGAGGTCAGTGCTGGAGATGCCAAATACCATTTCTAAATTCTTCTTGGGGAAATGTGAACATATCTAGTCTCCCATTGGAAGAGCATAAGCAAGCTGTGCTTACCTCTTGTGTAAGTCATAGCATTAACCACACGTAGCAAGGAGAAAAGCACCCTTCTAATTTTTTCATCACAGACATGACAATGAGTTTTTCTCTTCTGAGGTGAGGAAGGCAATGACACTGCTCAGAGATAAGCCTTGGCATTTACTGCCTAGTAAGGTGAACAAATGGAACTGATATATCTTTTTTTTTCTTGTGTCTCTATTTGCTCCCCTCTACAGAGCAAATGCAGTAAAAGGTCCTTTAGGGACTGAAGGTATGCGTCTCCAGTCTGTACCTGCTGATTTGTATTATTTTTAGCTCAGAATGACTAAAAACATTGTCAAAACTTGTTTAAAAACCTACTTGAAGACTTCCATTGGCCTGTTTTGAGAGGATTCATAAACAAGAAATGGAGTAAAAGAAAACCAAAACAATTAGACAGCAAAAGAAGCCAGCTCTGGTAAAATATTATTTGACTATTAAAGTACAGTCAGGCCTTAGCAAAGTGTAAAGGGCTTTTTTTCCATAATGACACAGCCTGGTAGCTACTTTAAGACTAGTCTAAGCCACGCACCAAAGGGATCACTGAATACAAACACCCAATTTTGGTAGGGGGGATGTGAGGGTAATTTAATCTGCCTCATATGGCACTCTGGCATGAGCTCAGTGAATGGCTCAAAAACAAGTAAAGAAACACAACTGGGATTTTCTGTGGCTACAGCCACTGGGCAAGTTAGAGGGTTCTTCAGCCTCTGCTGCAAACCCTTGCCCAGTTGATCAATCTACGTATGGAAGCGACCAGCTCCCTTCTGCTGCAGTGGTGCTATTGAAAGGTGCACTCTTGCTTTCCATGCCAGCATTGTCTCCTGCTTTACCCTTCTCATCCAAAAATCAAGACAAGCTGTACCTGCCTGTGATTTTTACAGCAGTCATTTCCACAAGTCACCAAACACTGGTCATTCCTTCATTTCTGCTTCTCTAGTCTCATCTCTTGCCTGTCTGGTTAGATCAACATGCTGGTGTGTGGAGACAGTTATTTCTACAGACAACTCCCAATTAGGAACGGAAAAAGGAACAGAAAAACCAGTCCCCCTTGTTCTGCTTCTAAAATCTTGGAGAAGAAGAATGTCTTGCAGGTTCTTAGCTCCCAGAGTGTTTCTGGATGCTTTTCCCATATCTTTTGGGGGGGGGGGGGGCTTTCAAAGGATCCCAGAATATCTAGAGTATAGCATCAGCAAACTGGACATAACTTACGTCTTGGGGAAACTGATCAAATAGCCAGACCTATTTATCTGCTTGGCTGCAGATGCTTCCAGCATCTCTGAAGTGATGCTGTTCACAAACAACTCTGCGACCAGCTTTATTCAGATCATCCTTGGAAAGGAGTTATTGAAAAAGCACAAAGCATATGCTAAACCATATGGCTAAAGCTTTAGCATATGGCCAAAATATAAAGAAAAAAAAAGAAAAACGGAAAGCATATAATTCCCCAAATTCCCCAGTGATGCAAGCATCCAAAAAGAAGAGTCTCTCTTTCATTGGTGGGGTGAGGTAGAGAGAATCTATAGATGGCCCTGAGAGGTGCTTTGTTTTTCATGCACTGTTTTATCATGTTTCAGATGCATGTCTATTAAAAGGGAAATTCTGCTATAAAATGGAGACAACTGAATTAGAGTCATGCACAGAAAGCTGAACATGCTGCCTACACCTGCCCAGGTGATAACTCCTTCACTGAGGTAAGGTCACAGCTTCCAGCATGGAGGTGGGAGCTGGAGCACAGAACAGGAGGTGGAAGATTAGGATGTGGCACAGGGCTTCTGTATCCCAGGCTTAGAGAAGATGGGGGAAGCAGCTGCTGACTCCCCCAGGAGCTGAGACGCCCCATTCTGGGTCAGCACTGCCACGCTCTGCCAAGGGCTGCAGCAGTGAAGAGGAAGGAGCCGGGCACAGCCAGTGCAAGGAGCAGCATGAGCATCCTCGGGGGCCAGCACATGGAAACAACCCTAGCAGTTGGCTCCCATGGGAAAAACCTCATGCAATTGTTTCTGTTATATTTTCCGAAGGAGCTACCCTTTTTATCTACTTGGTTAGGGTTTTCTTTCCTCCCTTGAACAAGTTTCCTAGGTACCCAGTTCACCTTTGTAAGCAGAGAACATGAGCACTTTGAGAATCGTAAAGTTTGGCTGCTGGTAGAAGCTCAGACGGGTATTTTTTATAGCAAACCTCAGAAATTTGAATCCAGATGCTGATAGGTGCAGGTCAAGCCCCGTCTTACAGATCCTCAGAAGTGAGAAGTCCTTCAAAGTGTATTCACACAACAGCTCTAACAGCTGTTACCCACAATCATTTCTGTAGAGGGACCAAGTTCAGACTTGAGGTTTTATTCCCAGCTTTGCACATCATGAATCAGATACGGTCTCCTGTATCTGGCTCTGCAGAGCCACAGTGTTAAACAGTACATGAATGCTGCGGATATTTCCACCATGAGATAAGCTGTGGAGGTATTTTAGTCACTGAGGGAGATGCCTGTGGTGACTGGGGAGCAGGTTGCTGCTCACTAGTTTTTCAAGAGGACACAGCTCTGGGCTCCTGCCAGCAGTACACAGGAGTGGAGGAGATAAGAAAAGAGAATACTTTTTCATTCTCTTACTTAGAAAAAATAATTGTAACTTGCTATAATATACTGTACTCTTGCACATCATATGTTAAGGCATGAGAATGGGATGAGAGCTACAGGATGACCGACCATCAGGACTTCTTGGGAAGGCTGAGCTGCTCTGGCAGGGCTGCAGCCTGTGCCTGACAGCACCTCTTGATACAAAACTGGAAACTAAGGTAACAAGAGTATAACCATGGCAGCACAAGACGACACAGCCAGTACATTTGTCCTTCTTCTGGAAAAGATCTGAATGCCCTGGGAATGCACAGCTCAAGGGCAGGTCAGGACAGATACACCTTTAAAATGGATAAAGACACATTTTCAAGTCTTCCTGAGGATGTGTGGACTAAGAATGTATAAGGTGCAATGCGCCCCTCTTATTCATGTTACGTGTCACCCTTATTCTGCAGATTTATGCCAGTGAAACGAATGTGAAAGGATGTCAGTTGCCTCCATGCCCAGCGCTGGAGCAGCTGCCATGGGTGGTGGGGACTGGTGAGGGCAGGACCAGCGGGGACAGGACCAGCGACAGGACAAAGCCAAAGATGGGGCTGTGAGCAGCAAGGTCTGTGGGTGTGAGAGCCACAGCATGGCCCGGTATCTGTGCCGTGCATTGCTCTTCGGTCAATGGAGAGAGGTTTCTATGAAGAGCCACCTGAAGTGGTCACATCAGATGTCAAAAACTTCTCCCTTGACTGGGGGAGCAGAGGTACTGTTAAGCTTAAATTATGTTTTTTATTGCAAAGTGCATCTTCACAGTCCTAAGGGGGGTGACTAACTCTCAGACGAGGCCTCTTCCCAGCTATCTTCTATGTATTTTTGGCTGACCAAGTGTTTTCAGTGCTTGCCTACAAAAGAGACTTTCCAAAATCACAGCAGTGGGATGCTGCAACATCCTTTCCCTGCTGAAAGGTCTCACTTGGACACGGAAGCCCCACATTCACTTCCCTTCCCTACCTCAGATCAGCCAAACAGGCAGCTCTGGCGAAAGCACTCCCTACAGCATAGTACAGATCAGGGAATGGTGAGTTCCCAAACTGGAAACTGCTAGTGTGAACTAATATTAAAGGGATCAGAAAGAGAGCAACTTTAAAAAAAAAAATTTAACACATTAGTGATTGAGGAACTCCTTCAGGCAAGAGAAGATTTGGATTCCAGCATTTCCCCCCCTAAATATATTTTAAAATCTACTTTAACTCAGGTAATTTTCACAATTCTCCTTTCCTCTCATCTGCATCTTAACCGCTATGGTTCTAAGCACAATGTATATTATTGGCAATAGGGGCCAATGCAAATGATCCGGTTACTTCAGTGGGTTTTGAATGGGGCCTATGATCATGCTAACTCTAAAAGCATTTCCATACCACTTTTGAGTTCTGTCAAAGGGTTTTCCCTGAGTTACCATTCATCGGATGAGATCTTTAATGAACTGAAACACATCCAAATGTTGTTATTCAAGTCCAGACCCCCAAGGGCCTTTAGCCAACCAAGGCAGAGCCCACAAAGGGACACAGGCAGTGAAGGGGACTGAGCAATCGCCTTAATAGCCAGGTCTCTCGCCACTTTAAGGTGTCCAAATGTTTTGGCTATGGATTTCTAAGGGCTTTCCTCACACAACTCTTCTGTCCATAGAGTCTGGAGATCCTGTTCCCAGAGGGAATTAACCATAGTGAAGTCCTCCTGTGTCTCCTATCCCCAACTGCCCTTTAAATGAAAAGCATTTAGATGCATTTAGATAACCACAGAGGATTGAGTCTCAGAGCTCTCTCAGGCAGAAGTTTACTGCAGAGACATAACAGGCAATGAACAAGCACCCAAGAATTTGGCTCCACAGAAGCAGAAATAATTTCAGTAGCTATGCATGCTTCCATTAACAATTTGATCAAATGTTAAGGGACTTGGATCCCAGAGATACAGATGTTCCTATACTGTTCCCAGCTCTCAGCCACAGAGTAGCAGCACATCAGCACAGAAAGGCATATCACATGCCTTTGAAAGCTCTGGGGCTGTCTTGTTCATATGCACTGAAAAGACAGCGAAGATTACAGCAATTTGATTTCATTACTGAAATTCCAGGGGGTGGAATTGGACCATGTCTCTACACTGTGCTAGAGATGGGATGCTGTAACAGATCCAGACATGATGTTCAGATGTGTGGTACATATGGGACACTCTTCTCAACCTTATCCGTATCCTCTGTTCCTCCCCACCCTACATTATCACTCTCTTATACAGTGAAATCCTAGGAGAGGTCCAAAAGCTCTCGCAACAGCTCACCCCCAGCTACAAAACTGATGCCACTGATCTCCCCATGAGCTGAAGAAAGTGCTGCATTAATGGGCCTGGTGGGGATTCCAGGTCTCTGCTCCACCATGTTACAGCCAGAGGAAAATGGGCAGGTTGGTTGGGTCTTGTGGGCTAATTATACATGTAAAAAACTGCCTGGAATAAGCAGAAGGGTTTTGTGGAAAACATTTCAAAGCTTGAGAGCCTTGCCCAACCACACCTTGTGTGTATTACCAGGCTAGTTAGCTTAAAAAATTATTTTTCTAAGCTATTTTTACTTGGCAGATGAAGCTGGAAAGAGCAAGCATAGTCCTAACAAACTCTGTTCATGGTTAGTGAATTGTATTTCCTCTGTCTTCCAAAATAGAAATAAATGAATAAAAATGGCACTATTGTGTCAGAGTTTGTACCTTCTGAAATCCAAGCTCAATGTATTACTCTTAGGCACTAATGTAACCCAAGAAACAGCAAGATCATCAAAGCAGGCAATGATTTTTAGACTGTACGTGTGTAGGACTGCAGCTTCTGCCGATGGAATATGCAATGAAGCAACCGCATCAATGTATTTTTTTTTCTCTTGCATGTTAATATAGCTACACTGCTTCAGAAGTCAGATTCATTGTGTGTTCCTCCTACAGCTGCATCCACTGGGAGCAAAACATTATCAGTTTTCCTGTTTCTCCCTCTTCTCCCAATCAATCTTTGAAGGGTTATTATCTCCTTCCAGACTGTCATGTGTGTACCAAAGCACTTCACAACTGGAAGTGTGAGAGTCCCTGCTCAGTATCGGGGAGAAAGGCGATTTTCTGGCTCAACTCTAGCTTTTTCATTGTGTTTTACACAAACAAAAGCTCTGCTGGGCTGACCCACTGGAAAAATGCAGGATTGAAGCATGCAATACCACAACCCAGGACTGCAGGTCTGCATGGGTGTTACCAGCCAGATTCCCTCAGAGCAATTAGGTTTTTCTCTAGAGTCAGCCAAAAGAATGAGTCTGATTATATTTTGCTGTGTATCAGGAAAGAGATTACCCCGTAGGATTATCACGGATCAATACACATTAATCTGGGCTTCAGGCTGGCAGGATACAGACCTGAACTTTTCAATGCTGGCAAAATTCATTGCTGCAAAGCAGAAACCAACACAGTATTTTCTGCAGCAAGGTGAAAAAAAAAAGACATCAAGAATAAAGCATTAGTTGCAGAGCAGGAATGATACAGACACATGAGGAACAAAACCCCTTATACACTGTCCTAGAGCTGATCTTCATGGTAAAAGCCCTCCAGCCTTTTGTCCCCATAGATTCTGAATACGGTATAGCTGCACTTTTAAGCATCCTGAAGTGTAAGGTAAAAATGTCCCACCTAGGAAAACTGCCTCCAGCCACCTGGCTTCAGCTTGCTGGAGGGCCCCAAGGCAGTGGGCAGCAGCCACAGCTGTGGGTCTATAGGTTTCAGCAGCAGCTGAGCCAAGGGGCTTCGCCTCTGGCAAGGACAAACTTGAAGACCACCAAAGACCAGAGTCTAAATGACTATTTAATCTAGGTCACAGTTCTCCATGTGTGAATTCGTGAGATGTCCCCACCTCAGAGGCACACTGTGAGGATAAACACAACACAAGACTGCGACTATTTCAGATACTGCTGCAGTGGGACTCATACAACTAGCAAGAACTGGGGAGAACTGCCAAGCCTCATGGATGTTTAACACTTCTGTCTCTGCTCAGTAGCTTTAATGCTGTGAACACACATGCATATAGACACATGGGGAGGCTTATAAGCAGCTGTTAGTTCTTCACATAAAGAAGAAACATTTAGAAGAACCAAGAAATCTAATTTCTCCCCTTCATGGGGAAAATTCACAACTTGTAGAGGCTGATGTGGGATCAGAAGAGTCTGTCTTTCCCAGACATCAAAGGACTGTGACTAGTTCTTACATTATTATTAAGTCACACTGTCTTGCAGATGTTTTTAGCCACTAGAGAAATGCTCATTTGAATCATATGGAGAAGAATTAGATGAGAATTTAGGAGTTGACCTTGAATTATCCATACCAGTTCCTTGTGTTTCTGTGAGACACGGGTCTAGTTAAGAGACCAGAGAACAAGCACACATGACAGGCTATGATAAAGCAAGACACACAGTAAACAGAACAAAAGCTACAGTCAGCATATGCTGAAAGGCTGGAGGAAAATGGATGGGAAAAGAGAAGCCACACTGCTTCTTCTAAAACATCCATCTGGCAGGGTCTACTTCTAAAAAAATCTTTCAACCTGAAAAGTTAATCTCTGTATTCACATTTATGGGGAATTGGTCATTAACTAGCAGGAAATGAATCGATTTTCAATCTCAGCTTTTTTTCCAATTAGATTTGGACAATAAGAAACTTAATTGAGCTCTGGTAGTGCTATAGGTCAATACACTAGCAGATCAGTTATTACTCAGTGCTAACAAAAAAAAACTTCAGAGAGAATTGTCATCAAAACAATTAGTATTTCTAGTCCGTAACAAGATGACTACCACTGATTAAATGTTATTTCTCTTTGATCTTCCTTTACTGAGCAGCATCACTGGAATACTTTATTTATTTTACGTTTGGCACACTCTTCCACTACCCCAAGGTCAGTGATAGCACAGGTCTATGACAATGTCAGGATCCTGCTGTGCTGTAGTTATGTCCCAGCCTAATTACCACATCCTTTTTCTTGACACTGTGTTACCTCTTTAGGAATCTGGGAACATACCAGATGGAGAATACACTGATCTGGGACATTTCTTTTTTTTTTTTTCCTTCTTTTTTTTTCCCCCCTTCTTTTTTTTTTCCCCTCAGTAGAGATCATCTCACTTCTTTTTATTTCTGAGAGAGGCTTTATTCTCCCAGTGAGTTTTTCCTCCAAAGGTTCAGAGTATTAACTTGAATGCTGTGCCTATTGTGTTGTGAAGTCCTTAGTGCAAATCTCCCAAAAGAATGGGACTACAGAAGCATCAGTAAGTGCTATTTCTAACCAAAAAGGGATTTGAATCATGAAGCACTAAAGTTTGAGAGAACCATCTTATGAATATACAGATGGAACTGTAGAAAAAATTCTCGTGCCTGAAATATCTGACTGTCTCATATACTTACATAATATGTCCTCCTAAAATTCTTATACATATGGAGTTGTTATAACCCAGTACTACAGAAAGGAAATTGCAGAAAGAGGAGGAAAATGGCTGTACTTGGGAGTATCAGAGAGCTGAGGATTTGAACCTCAATATGTCAGTGAGTGCTAAACTACAAAATCCATTTCCTTGATATTGAGTGCAAACCCTGCTAATTCAGGAGTTACCAACAAACACCTTTAACTTCTGGGGAGAACTATCAATTTCCTTACAAGCACAGCTCACTCCAGAGAGCTGAGAACTGGTGGATTCAGATCTCTTTTCCAGTTCGTAAAACCTTTGGCTGTAGAGCAGTCCATAAACCTTTCCATCCAAAGACCTGAAGTTCAGAAAGAACAAAGGAGTGGAAGAAGAGAGAAGTTGTATGGTACCACAAGTACCTTGAGAGAACTTTGTCTGCTGAGAAAATCGTTGAGTATCCAAGGAGAGAAATGGGAAGGGCTGACTGCTCCCCAAATCACTGTGCTCTTGTGTTCATTGCCATCACAGGCTAGAAAAGGGAAACCCAGCTGGCAGCTCCAGGCAGCACAATCCCAACAGGAACACACATAACAGGGTAGGTACACTACAGCCACAGTCTCCAGGTCAGACGGTGTGCAGCGGTGTGTGCTTCATCCCTCTGTGCCCAACTAACCCCACGCAATGGACTGGGAATGGTGATTTTTTGTGTTGTACCCAAAGAGTTTAACAACATCTAAGGGCTAGGCAGAGTTAATGACACAGAGTATTTGGGAATCCACCTGGGTAAATCCTGACATCTTGTTGCTTCAGACCACACAGCATCTGTCCCTAAACTCCTGTGGTTTGGGCACACAAACAGATACCTAATCAGAGTTGGTAACAGAAGAATAAGGTTTCCATGTGGGATAAAAGGGGGAAGAGCTAAGGGAATGGAAAGGACCCCAAAGTTAGAGCTGAGAGGCAGGAAGGATGGTAGCAACAGCAGGAATCGTTAGCTTAATAGATAAGGGGCAGGTGGGCAATGACTTGGTATGACATATCCTATTGATTTTTATTTTCAAGTCCTGAGTTTGAAAGCAATCCAACAACTCACAGAAGAACTGTGCTAAAATGAAGTTTCTAATATTTTGAAACTGTAACTTTGTATTATCACCTTGCAGTGGGTTTCTGTAATCCACTCTTCCAGGTATCAGACATGATCACACGGGCTCTTTTCAGAGAAATCCGCAAGCCTGTTAGTATAAACTGGAACATGCTGCTTGTAGATTTAAAGCATTGCAAGCAAGAAGCAGGTTTGCCCTCTCTCCTGCATTTGCCTGCTGAAGGAGTTTAAGTCCTTCAGCACATGGTACCTTTGAATTTCAGCTCCTTTTTGCCATGAAAACACCACCACTGAAGCAAAAAGCTGCAATGGGTAGAGCAGCCTCTTCTGTTACAGATAAATAAACCAGCTAAGCGCTTATCTGGCACTTGGTTCCTTTGAGATCTTGTATTATTCACATACTTAGTCTACAAATGACAACACTAGAATGCAATAAGACCACACAAACAGATATTGTAAGATAATTCTGAAATCTGCAGAGAACAAGTTACCTTTAATTAAAAATTACCTTCACCTAAAAAAGTGAACAGAACTATACTAACAAAAAGGATGCATCTAGTATGCATGCTTAAAAGAAAGCTACTATCCACAGCTACGTGCATCAGACCAACTGAAGATATCCATGCCACATTAGTTGTGCATAAAATTCTGAGCGTGTAAATTATAAAACCAGTATCTTCATAGTAGCGATGAGTGCAATTCTGTTTTAAAATCAGACTATTTGAATTCTTCTCCTCAGCTACAAAAATAAAACCTCAAAAAACCTGAAAGCCCAACTAAATCCACTTGCAAGGAGCAAAATACAAAGTCTACTTATAGATACGGCAAAGCATAACTAGAGGGATGTATCAGAATCAATGTTTCCCATTAATAAACATTACCTCAAAAATACGCACAAAAATGTAGACTGATGCAATTTGAACTGCCCAGCAGTATAATTATGGTAACTAGCTCACACTGGGGAACAACTGTTGCTTTTCCACACTGAGTAATGAATATGAGTAATAGATATGACTTTTCCCCACAAGTACTCTAGTAAACATATTAAATAAATCAGGTTGTAGGCTTTCATGAGTCCACAACAACAGCTACTCAGTCCTTAGCAAGCATGCAACAATGCATTAATGATAATGGCGAAAAAAGAGTTCAGTACTGGGGTGAAAATTCAAAGGAGGTTTAGTCATACATGCCTTCAGATTAGTTAGCTCTCATCTTATGAGAGCAGCAGATTGCATCATCTTTAATATTCTTGTACCCCTGAATCAAAAAAGATAAATAAAAGCCCTTAAGACATTAATGGTTGAACAATAAATTCTGTAATCATGACCAAACTATTATGCTATCAACTGCTTTGCAGAAGGATGCTGGTTTATACTTGCCAAGAAGGATCCTCCCAGGAACACTGTTCTTGGTGATGCCAGTTCCCAAAATGTCCTTTTGAAGTTTACAGCTGGGAGACACAGTACAATTCGTGACATCCCCAAGTTCTTTCGTATCTCCTCTATGAGTTGACTGTATATAATGCTCTCTAAAGACAAGTTATTTCTAGAGGAACAGTAATGACACATATTTCACACATTTGATAGACTCATGTTTCATAGCAGCTGTAATTCAGGATGAAAAATAACGAGCTAATTCTAATAAGATGTTAAATTCTCAAACAAAAAAAAAATCAAAACCAAAGTTACAAGAAGATGAGAATAAAACATGAAAGTATTCTCACGACTGGTTGCTATTATCACAGAAGTAACAGGTAGGCATCTTCTCCAGCATGAGAGCTTTTCTGAATTTGTTCTATTGCGTTTCTTTCTCAACACACACCTGGCTTAAAGGGTCTTCTTGATGGTCAAAGGATTTTCAAGCCTCTAAACACTTCATAAATCATCTGGGAGAGGCATTCAGCGAACAACCGCTCTCTTAAGGCAGCTGTCTCTAGAATGCCACTAGTTTCATAGAGACTCCATGTGGCATTTTATTTAAAAATATATGACAGAGTTGGCATTTCGTCTGTTTTAGAGTTCCTGCTCTCTCAAAAATAGGGCAACCCCCCCTTCCCCTTTTCATAGCATGAGATCTTTATGGAGGGGCAGGAGCATCTTCACAACTAAGGTTACAACCAGATTTCCTTGTAAAGAAGTCTCAGAATTCTTTGCCTCTTTCCTCAGTGGCAGCCAAATATCTAAGGGTGATAATACTGCCCAGGCAAAGACCTTCAACAAACCAGCCAGGGAATTCAGTCTCTGAGGATATAACAAATACTGAACAAGAAACACAGGAGAATTGTATACAGTCCCTGTTAAACAACAGGAGAGAATAAACTTGAAATATGCCTTAGACAGGACATGTCTAAAGAAAAATAATAGCCTACCAAGCTAATGGGCGCCAGTGCTTTTTAATGCTGTCAAAATACAGAGAAACTTGTCTACCAGGCTGGAGTCTAGGGTCCAACTAGAAAACACAACACATTTCCACCTGCACCTGGGCTGGCACCCAGAGGATACCTACTCCAGGGCAGATCTGTACCATCTGCTATGACCCTGGGCAGAGACAGCTCATGAGAAACAAGGCAAAATCCTAAACCATGGCACCAGATCTCTCAAAATGAACACTTTAAGCCCTTACCCAAGCAAACACCATTAGCAGTTAGCAGCAGTATTTTGGGTTGTCTGAGTATGCTGGAGAGAGAATTCTGAAAGCACCAGAATCTATAAAGGTCAATCAGAAACTGCTTTCTGAGGGAGCTCTGTTCTTCTTTTCTTATCCAAGTGTCAGTAAGAGTACCTCTGATAGCTCAGTCTCTCCTGCCTCTAGCAGACCACCAACTCTTAGGAAGCTCCCAGAGCTCAATGGTATTTTCACACAAGTCTGCCAGTTGGAGACTCCTCATGTTAAGGTTTTGTCACTCTTTATTTGGGGAACACTGAGTGTATACTCAAAACAAGAACAGAAAAAGGTAGATTTTTCACAGCTGTCCTGGTTATTTATGAAGAAAAACTGTCTAAATTAAATCTAAATAAAGCCCTGCTGGCAGAGAAAGTCTTAAATTTAATCATGTCTACTTGCTGGCAGCATCAACACTTCTTCCAGCCCCATCCCAAAAAATGTCTATGTCTGGCTTCTCTTATTCACTAGATTTCTGAACGCCTCTCAGCTGTGGACAGTCCTGATATTTAATTGCTGCCACAGGACCTACATTTGTCATCCATGAATATACTATCTTTATTCTGGTAGCACTGTTTGCTGAAAAAATATTTTTTCTAGACAATGTGTTTAAATGATCTGTCACATTGAGTTTAACAGTCAGCCTGACAAACACCAATTCAAAGCTCATTGCTTCATTCTTCTTCATCAATGGAAAGAGATGCTGCATCTTGATGGGGTGATATATCCCAAGACAGGTTCTATATCCCAACAGCTGGCATGACCTGAATCCCACTACAGGTGAGCACTTTGTGATTTCTTGGATTATGAATGATTGAAGGACTACATGCTGAATATATGAACAGCTCAGTGAAGAACAAGATTTTAATTCTCAACTGAAATATAAAGGGCTATTTCCTCACGTTTTCTTTAACTGACGACATACCTATAACCTTTCCAGATTTACCAATGAACTCGACAGTCCTGTTGCATTTCCACTAGAACGCATAAATATCTGCAATCTAAAACAAACTATACAGGCTGGCATGGGCGATACTGTCGTGGGTGTCTATTACAGGCCACCGGATCAGGACGAGGAAGTTGACGAGGCCTTCTTCAGGCAGTTGGTAGCAGCCTCGCAATCACAGGCCCTGGTTATTGTGGGTGATTTTAACTACCCTGATATTTGCTGGAAGGCCTACTTAGCCAGCCATCCACAGTCCAGGAGGTTTCTCCAGTGCATTGATGATAACTTCCTGATGCAAAAGGTGGAGGAGCCAACTAGGAGAGGAGCGCTGCTGGACCTTATTCTCACGAATAAGGAGGGTCTGGTTGAAGAGGTAAAGGTTGAGGGCAGCCTTGGTTG
>WKFP01013566.1:239909-277863 GCA_011057875.1 Pterocles orientalis | reverse complement strand
CGTCCCCTTGACAAGAACGCTGCAGAATCCAGCCCACGGCAGCTTCACTGAGCCAAGCAGCCAAAAGCCCACCCAGAAGCACCAGGTTTTTGGCCTCACCTGACCGAGTTTCTCTTGGGCTTCTGCTTTCTCCGCTGCCAGGGCCCTCAGCTCGACCTGCAGCTCCTCCTGTTGCTCCTCTGCTTGCTTCAGCAGCTGCTCCAGGCGGGCTTTCTCTGCACAGAGCTCGGCATTTCTTCTTTCACACAAGTTCAGCTTCTCCTGCTCACAGATCCTGGCTCTCTCCAGATCGTCCACTTTAGCTGACAGAACATCGTTCCCTTGCTCCAGCTACAATCACAGAAGCACAGAGGAAAGAGAATACAGTGAGATTTACTGTGCAGAAGGTCTGGCTTGGACAGGAAAAGGAAAAACATTTCCATGTGCAGTCAGCCATACTCTCGGAAGGCAAGAGGTCTGAGAAGCAGCAGCAGCTGGAGACGACCCCCTGGCAAGATCTCTGGCAACTCTGCTCACCTGCAGCACCAGTGTGTTGAGTTGCACTTTATCCATTGCAAGAGCTTCATTGACACTGCTCATCTTCGCTGCTGCACCACGCAGATCAGCTATTTCAGCACACTGCTTCCTCTGAGCCCCTCTCAGCTCCGCTACCGACTGCTCGGCCTGAAGAGACAAAAGAACAACTTGACAGCAAAGGCAGGAAAATCCCCGACTTCAAGCAGCAGCTCCCCAGCCCCCGGGTGCCTCTGACACACTCCCAGCTCCGCGCTCCCAATAAGCGCGAGGGCACTAACGACCCCACAGAGCCTGTGTGGTCTGATCCCTCATTTCCAAGAAGGAGAACAACATTCTCCCTGTCTCCTGCTGCCAGAAACGGCACCTGCGGTGGTCCTGCTATCCCAGCTCCCTCTCCCACAGCTGCTGCCTGGGAACACGGTGACCATACCTTCTCCAGCGCCATGGAAAGCTCCTGTTTCTCCTGTGTCAGCAGATCCCTCTGAAGGTGTGACTCCTCCAGCCTCTCTCTCACAACTATCAACTCACTCTGTGCTAATGAATGTTTTCCTTCAAGTGCAGATAAATCCTTCAGTCTGCGAGAACAGGAAAGACAAACAAGTTTGTAATGGGGACACACTCTCACTTCCACAACCAAGAGTACAAACTACGGCCCTGATACGGACTTAAATGATTTCCAACAGCTTTCTGTTTACACCTAAAGAATGCTGGAATTTCCTGACTAGAGCTGCCTCACTCTTTGTCACTGATGTGGGTGAAACATTTGTCACTGAGAAAGTAAAACAAGCTTCCAGAAATCACACAACGCTTCCAAAGTGTTCAGGTACTCAACAGCTTCCTGCCAGTCCCAGCCTCCAGCACCAGGAACTGCTGGAGCGGGTGAAGGCACTGTGCCAGTCCCTCCACGTCCTATGGAGCGCTCCCCATGGGGTCAGCGGAAGGATGTTTGCCAGCGCCAGAGGGACACAGCTGGGACACTTCTGCGGGGCAGGACGAAATCAGACTGGTGGCTCAAGAGATTGTGGCGACCGTAGTGGAGAGTTTTGGGGAGCATGTGGCATCCAGCATGTCTGATGCAGCAGAGCCAGGGCCAGCAGCCAGGCTGAAGCTGTCAGAGCTCTCTGCTGGAAGAGCCACCCGAGCGGGTGAATCCAGAGAGGAGAGATGGAGGGAGTCGGAACCAGCAGCTTTTGACAGTGCATCTTTGCAGTCTTCTATTGACAAAAAGATGCAAGAGGCTGTTGAGAGTTTTAGCCCCATCTTGTCATCCTTCATAGATTCTCACTTTGAACAGGTCGTTGGCTGTCTGTTTTCTGAGATCCTGAAGCTTCAGGGCGTGAGAGAAGGACAAGGATCACCCAGAGCATCAGAATGGCAGATCCCAGAAGCAAGCATGAGAGCAAAATTGCCCGTGTTGTAACCGCTGCGAAGCGCTGGTGATGTCTCGTGAGTGAGTCGCGAGATTGCCAAGGAGAGCATCCAAAAAGCCATCTCCAGAGTTCAGCAGCTGCATGCAGAGTCAGAGTCATTGTCCTTGAAGTTCTGGAAACCATGAAGAAGAAGCCAGAGGAAGAAAGCAGTTGAAGCAAAAATCAGAGAAGCTTCAACCAAGGACGGCCTTGCCACTCCTCAGCCGCCCTGCAGTAGTCCAGCCGTCAGAGGATGCAGGGCAACTCAAAGGGAAGAGCTCCCGGATTGTCCTGCCCCCTCTCCTCCCAGGAGCTGAGCAAGATGCTCGCCGGCCAACTGAAGGCCTTCAGGAGTCCCGGGATTACACCTCCGGGGCCACAGCAAAGTCTTCAGTGCCCGCCTGGGAAACTCTGCAGGTACTCAGCCCAGGGAGCACTACATTCACACGTACACCATTGGGACATTGCACGGATATTAGAGAGAGAGGTTCCTGCAGGATTTAGAAACTCAACTCTTCCACTGAGACATTTGGGCTACTCATGCCTTGGTTCCACATGCTTTTTCCTTTTGCTTTTTTTCCTTCCTGCTGTGGGAAAGATAAAGCACAGTGGAAAACAACGCCTGCAAGAAATCCTTGAAATGCAGGCGAGAGCAGCGGGCTCAAACGCTCTCATTGCGCTGTTATTCTGCTCTCTAGCAAGAACTGCACTCTGCTGGTGCCTGCCCCTCCGTGCGTTTACTGGGCTGAGTGCTACAGCGGAGATCCCTCGGCTTGCGAGGTAATGTGAATAAATTCACTCTTTGAATTTTATCTGTGGTTTGTGGTTCCTGCGCCTTGCCTGTGTTGGCTCACACATTGAGGGTACAAGAAAAATAAGAGGCATGAGGTAAAATCAGTCCAAACTTCCCTTCACACCAGCTCATTTATTATCTTCTAGATTTTGCTTCAGTTCATGCTTGCACTGGGTGCACCGACAGCTTGTTCACAAGTAAATAATTTCTAGTGTTCTCACAACAAAAACATAGCCTCCTTTTAACCCTTGGACTGACCCTGCTCCTCCCAAAAGGCACCAGCTTGGTCATACCAAACTCTTATTTACATGGTGGTAGTCCTCATTCGCAGGGAAATGAAAACAGAGGCTCCCTCTGCCCTCTGTTGGGCGGTTAACGATGGAAAGTGGATGGTACCAGAAACACAGAATCGGGACCTGGTAAAGTGCAGAAGTCTTCACTGAGGAGAGGGGAGAAGAAAGTTAGCTGCAGTGAATCGGGAATGTGTTGAATTTAATATCACTGGGGTAAATGGGTAAGGGTGAACTGAGGCACAGAATAAAACATCAAATGTTCTCACTGTTTGTGGGGACCACTTTGAGACGTGCAGGGTTTGTTTTGTCAGAGTATTTGGCGTTGAGCTGTGTTTTGTAAGGTCGGTGATGTACTCTGGACTTCAGTCCACGCAGCCTGGCAGAACGTTGGTCAAAGAATAGGAAGCAGAGGATGCATGCCACAGGCACCTAGAAGAGGAGTGTGCAATTAATGGTCACCCATGCAAAGCCTGTCCTGAGGGACTGAGCCCGCACCACAAAGGGACGATGTGCAGGGCAGGGATAGAACCCAGTTCTCCGTGCCCCCCCCAGCCTGCAGTAATGGTCAGACCATTCTTGCCACTCTTTGATACCCACTCTACCTGCTGTGACAAATGAAGTCCTGTGAACAGCTTCATTTTCTGTAATTTCTAATTCACACTCAGCAGATACTCCCCATGCACCATCAAGTCAGAATCCTGTTGAACAAATAACCGTTATTTTTATAAAAAACTGTATCAGATTGCACAAAATCCTTCTTGCGATGTATATAATATATAAATTGCCCCAGTCAAGCAAGTAACTGGCTTTGTATGGAGTACCTGTGTGAAGTAGCACCTGTATTATGCAGAAGTGTAGACTGATGTTTTTTCCTAGTCTTGAATTTCGTAGCTATGCCGCTAAGCCCAATCTTTTTATTTAAATATGGGCGTGAAGAAATGTCATATTCTCATTTTTTAAGTGTTTTTTTTTTTTCCTTAGTTTCACAGCTTTTCGGTGTCTGTGAGATGTTTAAATTTAAAACCCAGAACTTCCCTACTTGAACTGCTACAGTAAATTAAACAGTCACAAGGGTGTGTAACATAACATCCTGTTATTATTTTATGTACTGTTAGGCCGTGGTTTTCTGTACTCTTCTGTTCTTTTTCCTGTTCCTTCTTCTTCACTACATCCCATTCCCTCCATTTTGTGCCTGTCTTGTGCCATCTGGTGTCCCAAATCCAGCAGTGACGGCAACAACGAAAGAACCAGCGTGTGTATGAGTAGTCAAGGACACATTAAGTTGTAGTACAGTGCAGTGCTATGAGATATTCGTCTCCTAAATCAGAGGGTCAAGGCAAACCATGCCACTAGCACGACTTGTCTTTAAGCACTCCTTACACAGTTATAAACAACTGAGAATATTTTGGCAAGCGTTGGAGCACCTTCGCAGGAGGTGGAGCCGATCTGTCCTCATTTAAAAAATACTGTCAGCTCCCGCCACCCGCTCCTTGGCTTGCCTGTAGTCCGGTGCAGGTCCCTTTCAGCCTTCCCGGGGAAGCATGCCTTGAGCTGGAATTAGTGGGAGTTATATGAAGTGATGTCTTTGTTCTGGCCTTGCTCATGAATTTAGGAAGGACGTTTTATGTGGAGGGGTTGCTGTGGGTTAGTGCATGAAGATATTGACTGTAACTGACAAACTGATGATCAGGGTGCAAGGGAGGCTGCGGGCTGACACCTAACACAAGGCAGTTGGGAGCAATGTGTTGCCCTTATGTCACACTGCATGATGTGGGCTGCGGGGAAGGGCCCCATTTGCCTGTCGGCAGAGGCAGGCATGCAGGAGCAGGCGGAACCTGCAGTCGGCCAGCGGTACAACCTTGGGGTCTTGGATGAGAGGATGGGGGACTGCTAGAACCCGAACTGTCCTGCTGCTGCAAGCCACTGCGTTCAAGCTGTGACAAGAACGGTGGTGATGTAAAACAACGAAAGCGTGACTGACTCAGATGAACCTGTCCCACAGGAACGGACGTGTACTCCTTTGGGCAGCTTTTGATTTACAGAACTGCTTGGTGTGGTATCAGGTGCACTGGTGCGCCTGCAGAGCTCTGAGTATCAAACACAAATGCGGCTGTTCGCACAGGTTTCCTACAGGGGCTTCTCTCTTTCTATGCAGAGTGTTCCCTGTAGGACTGGTCACGGAAGATCGCCTGCTGCTCAGGTAACAAATACTGAACCTCAATCACAGGGAGCTCTGGGAGCTGGGGTGTCGGGGTAAACTCCGCACTGAGAATTATTTCAAGCTTTGCAAAACAATTCAGTGAGAATTTATTGGGTAAGTATGAGGAAATCTTCAAATATTTCACAGACAAAACCTGTGTAACACCCTGGATGCAAAGTTCACCCCAGCTGATGACTGAGGCTTACGAAAAACCTATTTCAGATGTCAGAACAGGAGCGACTGTGCGTGTGGTCCCAGCAAGGCTGCAGCAGGGCTCTGCCTCCTGCGCATGGCCGGGACAGGCTCCGGCAGGCCTGCCTGCGCCACTCCTGCCCTGCACCTGGCAAACCCACTGCAGCGGGAGAGAGGCAGCCGAGTCCAAGGTCCAGGCAGATCCATGCCTCGCCCCGGCTGTGCAGCACCTCACCAGCGCTGTGTGCCTCGCAGGCCAGAGAGCGACTGCTGACACTAACCAACGCGTGGGGAAGCTCCCCGGAGAGCGGGCCGGGTGTGCTGCCTGCTCAGTGCCCGCAGCGGCTCCGCAGCCAGACCCGGTACCGGGGACCAGGGCCCAGGGCCTGTCCTGGCACGGGTGGGCGCCACAGCCTGCCCTGCCGCGGGCCTGGTCCCAGGGGCAGACGAGGCCTCTGGAGCCCCCTGTGGCACTGGGCAGTGGGGGCAGCTTCTGGGGTCAGCCCTGGCCTCAGGGCGCTCCGGGGCCCTCTCTGGCCGCGGGGGAGGTGGATCCGCGGCGGGTTCGGCCCCACGAGCCTGGCAGCGGCGGCTGGAGGGACAGGACCCGCCCGAGGGACACGGCCCACGGCCCCCCGGAGGGACAGGACCCGCCCGAGGGACACGGCCCACGGCCCCCCGGAGGGACAGGACCCGCCCGAGGGACACGGCCCACGGCCCCCCGGAGGGACAGGACCCGCCCGAGGGCCGTGGAGCGGCGGCGCGGCTGCGCGCGCCCTACGCTGGCAGCGGCCGGGCCCCGCCCACACGCACCGGCGCAGGGCCCCGCCCCACGCAGGCGGCGGCGCCGCCTCTACTTAAAGCGCGCTGGGAGCAGCCGCTGCCTTTCCCTCCTCCACCGGCAGCTGCCGCGGCCCGTTCCCCGCCAGCATGTCGGACAGGCTGCCCTACAAAGTGGGTGAGTGCCGGGCCGGGAGCGGGGCCGGGCCGCGGCCGTGCCGAGGAAGAAGCCCCGTTGCCGGTGAAGCGCGGCGGGATGCGGCGGCGGCGGGGGGAAGATGGCAGCTGCCGGGGCACGGGCAGCGCGGGCAGCGGGGCGGGCGGGGAGCCCACGCGTGGAAACCCGCTCCCGGCGCGGGGCAGCTGCCGAAACACCCGCGGAGAAGCAGAAGGGCCCCTCCGGGGGGCCCTGAAGCTCCGGTCACCGCGCTGCGGCACGAGGCGGGTTTCCACGCGCGGTTTTGCTGCTTTCCCGCCCCGGAGCCCGCGGCGGCGGTGAGCCCTGCTGCCCCGTCCCCGCGCCTTCTGCTCCCGCCACAAGCCCCTTGCTGGGGACAGGCTTCACTCCCAGTGTGACAAGTGTCTGAAGCTGGGAGCTCTGTGCACGTTTCCCGAAAGATTTTGGCGGGTTTTATTGTGGACCTAGAACTCCCCCAAAACCACTTGATTTTTATAAAGAGTTGTGTGTTCTTTGGAGGCTGAGTTCAAACAGAAGAACCTTATAAGGCTCAGGTTCATAAATAATTTGTGTCGAAGGCTATGAACCGACAGTACTACAGGTTGTATTTCTAAGCAGCCCTGGGGAAACTACCGAGGCCCTCAGAGGGGTGAGATTCAAGACCTCCTCCCCCGATGTAGCCGTGTACGTGGTCCTTCCCTTGCCCGGGCTGTTCGCAGTCCCCCGTGGGTGTGAAGGCTGTGCGCCAGCCAGCGGGGACGTGGGCAGCAGCTTCAGTGGCCCCTAGGCTTCATTCTGGAGCGAAATGCAATTACCTTGTCCGCATTAAAAGCGGCAGTGTGACTCGGGTCCTGGTGCTCCCGAAGGCTTTCAGTGGCCTGTGTTCACTAGGTGGGTGAAGAAGTGTCTGACCATGGTCTCCAGAGAAATGGTAAGCTTCTGAAATCTCTGCAAAAGCTAACCGAGTAAGAGGGACGCTTGGTGTTGGCTGATGGTGCAGAGTGTTGCACCTAGGCTTTAGCTGTTTGGCTTTTTTTTTTTTTGAAGGCTGGAGGTAGACATCCATGGTAAGTGTAGTATTTCCTACCCTGAGCTAGCATGTCAGAATTGTTTTCTGTTCATTTTTTGCTGAACTTTCCTACTACACGTCCTTTTTACAAAGGCAGAAATAGGCTTGTTACTGAGGTGGTTATGGTGCCTTGAAGATAATCTTTGTGGATCCAAGGGACCCCTGCAGCTTAGCTCTGGAGAGGGGGAGCCGGGCTGGGCTCAGCGCCTGGTGTGTGTGGTGACACTGGAGCATGCTGTGTGTGTCCGCATGGGGGGAAGCTATTGCCGTGCAGGCAGCCTCCCCCATGTACAAATCTTAGTACTGTGGAAGTAAATCTCTACAGGAAGTGTCAGAGCCTTGGGCAGTATCTGTAAGGAGAGGTGCTTAGTCTGGGGCTTACTGAATTAATCGGCCTCGGGATGTCTGCACACTAAGATCACAGTTGATTAAGATGCTCTTACAGGAGTGCACTTTTTTTTCAGAGGGGCTGTTCAGTTTGGTTTAAACTTGTTTGAAAGCCTGTGTACAGTAGTAAAAAAGCAGGGACTAACTGGAATAGGGTCCATTTTTGCCCGAGCTCTGTTTCCCAGCTGTTGTTGGGTGTTCAGTTCAGCTGTTGCAGCCGATGTCTATTCACAAGTGTGTGAACAGACACCAAGGTCTCAGCTATTTAAACTCTGACACCTGTCCTCCTTCTCTTGCAGCTGACATCAGCCTTGCAGACTGGGGTCGCAAGGCCATTGAGATTGCGGAGAATGAGATGCCAGGGCTGATGAAGATGCGGGAGATGTATGCTGCATCAAAGCCGCTGAAAGGTGCACGTATCGCTGGTTGCCTTCATATGACCGTGCAGACGGCAGTTCTCATAGAGACCCTTTTAGCACTGGGAGCTGAGGTAAAGTGTCTGAGTTTCTCCTTCAGCGTGCTCTTAGGTAATGCTCTGCCTGGGGCACTGCTTCTGCTTATATAACCACCTTGGGGGATCCTGGCAATTGGCTGTGCTTTTTGGAAGAGACTGTGCTGCAATCTCCAGGTGGATGGATTATGTCTTTTCTGCTTAAGCAGAAAGCTTGTCACCTGTACTGCATGCACCTCTGGGGTGTGGTGTGTGTCTTCCCTCTGGACAAGCTGCATCTTCATGAGTGCCCGTTTTGGGCTGGGTCGCTGGCTTCAGCAGCTCTGTCAGCTGTGTGTACAGCACCCTGAGCAGCGGTGCTGAGAGCTGCTCCCACGCAGCTGTGCTGTGCTCGGGCATGCAGTGCTGTTGCTGGTAATGCTGAAGCTCTACTGACTGCCTCCAGCTCGGATTAGCCTGTATTAAGAACCACAGCATGCCCTGGTAAAGTCTGCAAAAACTAATGAAGCTTTCTGGGGGCTCATGCTGGCCCTTGAGCTGTGCAGGAAAACAGCAGTGAGGCAGCGTGGCCCAGTGATTGAAGGGTGGGGACACCACTGGCTTTGAATTTGTACTAGGTACCCTGGTCTGGTTGAAGACTGAGATACTTCTGAGCCATTTACTGCTTTGTGTCCTCTGCCTGGCTCGCAGAGTGAAGTCCAGACATCACAGCGAGTGCTCGCTGTACAGGGCGTGAGGGGAGCCAGGTGTCCGAGCACAATCCGCATAGCTTGCGAGCTGAGCGGGGAGCTGACTGGAACTTGATGGTGGATTACATTAAGTATGTACGTGATCTGAAATTCCTTCTTCCTGAAGTTTAGCTGCCTGAACTCGGGCTGCCCAGAGGTGCCCTAAATGGGATCTCTCCCCAGGAATGGTTAAGAGTTGAGCAGTGTCGTGCTGATCAGAAGGCACTGGGAGAAGGGGAATCTCTCTCTATAGCAGTTAAGGCATTTCCTCTAAAAGTGAAGGATGTAGGTCTAGGCAGCGTGCTGGGTCAGCCTGGGCAGGGTACGTGCTGTTGTGCAGGTGTTCTTCAGCCTGTTCAGAGCTGTTCTGTGACTGCATGTAGGGCAGTGCTGAAGGAGGGCTTTGGTGTGGAGGTACAGTCCTGGCTTTATTCCGCCTGCTCTGTGTTATGACACTCTTGTCCCTCCAAAGGATTTAAAAGAAAGCAGTAGTCACTGAAATTTGGGAAGGTCCATGATGCGTGGCTGACCTAGGCAGCAGCTATGTGCTTGCTTCAGCACTGGCAAGCTGCTTTACTGTGCATGCCACCCCTAATCAGTGTTGCAGGGGATTCGCCTGCAGAGATACGGTTCTTCTAAATGCAAGTTATGGTTGTGCCTTTAAGATGTGTGCTGTCGTGTTAGCTCCTTCCTTGTCCTGATACCTGCGTGTTAGTTCAGACTTTGCCTTGAGTTTGGCTTCAGCCCTGGTTTGTCTGTTCTGCCAGAACTGTGGTACCTGGGAGGGAGGACTGAAACGGGTGAAAGCACACCCTGTGTAACGCCGATGTAGCTCACTGCAGCATAGTGATCTTGGTATCCCTTTTTTGGCTAGGTTAACAAAGATAGAATAAATAATCTGTGTCTTATACTCTAAGTTCTAAAATTGTAGTAAAAATGCATCCTCTTCATAACCAGTGATGTAAATACTAGGCTCTGAGTCCATCAGGTATGCCAGTTGTTCTAGAGTCTATGCCATTATCACAAACTGATGTTACGGATCTGAGGATGCAGAGTTGAAGTGGCCTGTGTCTTGTATCAAGTGCTTGAGGTCGAACCAATACAGAAGTATTCTGTATACTTTGAATTTCATGACACCTCCTGATGTCATCTCTACTGATATGGAAGGAGCTTAGAAAAACCCAAATGAGGAGGTGTGGTGCTTAAGGTCATGAATTCACTTTTCCTGTGCTCCTTCCAGGTGTGTTTTCACTGGCAGGTGTTGGTTGTATAGGCTAAAGTGAGGTGCTTCCATCTGCAGCCCTTACTTGGAAGTGTCAATTTGTGATAAAGCGGGAGGAGTATCTGAAAACAGGCTGAAGGATTGTGCCTTATTGCCCTCCCTCCTCAAGGTCTGTTACAAATAAACATGCAAATACCTGCCAGGCAGCCCTGCAGGGAGCAGAGTGAGAAGGCATGTGTGACTCAGGGATGCGGTGGTTTCTGTGCCCTTTGGGGAGCCGCAGTAGGTATGCAGATACTTTTCAGTGCAACTCAGCAACGTGCCATTGCTTTTCTAGGTGCCTGAGCCTAGTTATGAAATCTGTGTGGGAAACGCTTAGCTCAGCTGGAAAAGCTTCCATGTCTGGAGCATGGAGTGGGAGTTGGGTGAGCATAACCTTGGAGAACGCCTGTTCATTGAGCGTAGCATTTCAGCTGCATTTCTAACTCTTCTGAGTGCCAGCAGCTGTGTTGCTACATGTCCATGTCCCTCAGTGGACATTCGCTATCTGGCTGTTCTGGAAATCTGACCTTTATTGACTAAAACTTTCTAAAACTGCCCTACTGTGCACTTCCTGCAGATCTATAGCTGAACGTATGCTCTGGCTGTCTGGCAGAAGCTCTTCTGAGTGAGGAGATGGCTGAACACGTGGCACAGCTGAAGCTCTGTTACATTATTTCCCAAAGTGACATTATTTTCCTTGGCCCAGTCAGATAGATAGTTTTCACCTTAAATTTGCAGAGCTACTGGGAAAGGCAGGAAGCTGCACTAATATGCCTTTCTGCCCTTGCTCCTTTTTAAATTCCTGTGTTTGGAAGAGTGTTCCTCATATCTCAGAACTTTGTTCAGCAAATAAGACTTGCACTGTTTTCCAGGTACAATGGTCAAGCTGCAACATTTTCTCCACTCAGGACCATGCTGCAGCTGCTATTGCAAAAGCTGGTGTCCCTGGTAAGTTTTCCATGTTCTAATTTGTCTCTGATGAGTTGGGACGTACTGCCTGTTCTAGCAAAAGCAAACTGTGTACAGATCACGCTCTTCTGAACAAGCTGCAGGGTAGAAAGAGGCCATCAAAAGCAGTGATTGCTACAAAACAGGACATCTGATTTGAGCTGCGTTGCATCAGACTTTACATAGTGCTCCTGACAATGGCTGGTGTTAAGCTATGAAAGAGCCTGGCTGTATGTTACCAGATTTAAGCCTGGTCATTAAGGTGATTGAAGGGGCTTGGTAATTAAATGGATTGGTGTGTAGGTGTGTGTGGATGGAGGTGTTTGGTGCTTTCCAGCAAGCCTGGTGCTAAATAGGGGTCGGGGAAGGGATGTTAACTGCAGTGTGCCCTGCTAATGGTGACAGGGTCAATACTCAAGATATTTTAAGGCTAGAGCTAGGCTAGCTGTGTTGCTGCCTAATGTCCCTGAAGCATTTTGTCAGGATGCTCCTGTTTTGTTATTGTTGCCTTGCAATAGAGAGCAATTCCTTTTAGGTCAGTGTAGAGAACACATTAGGCTGTCTGCTGTGTTTCTCAGCTTAAGGACATACAGTCCTTATGGCTCTGTGGTGGGAACTGCGTGGCCTGAGCCCAGATGTTGGCAGAAGCTAAATCTGGTTTCTGGCAGCCTGCTTCTTTTTTCGGAGGTGTCTTTCGTTTCTGTTATAGTTAGCTATTGCCACGTGACTTTTCCCAGCTGTGGTCCATTCTAAGGTAACAGGAAAAGTCCCTTTACCAGCTCTGTTGGCATTACTAGCTGCAGGCATCGCCTCCTCTGCATGTCTCTGACATGTGGTGTTGAAGGAGCAGCTGGGACTCTCTAGATCTGATGTTAGGATGTCACCTTCCCGACTGCTCTCAACACCCAGAACTCAACGGAAGAGCAGTTCACAGGTGGAGTGCTTGTCTAAGTTTTTGACCTCTGCCCTTGGTATCCTTGTTCTGTAGACCTTGCTCTTTTTGTTAGTATTGCAGTTCATACACTGAATTTACGAGACCTTGGAGGAAAGCTGATCCTTTGGGTTCAGTATCAGTTACTGATGCACATTTCTTCAGAAGGGGCAGTTGTGTGATTGGCTCTTTGTGGCTCAAGAATTAGTTTTCTGTGTAAATAGTGAAAACATGACAATTTAGCCAAATGTTGGAGTATGTAAATCATTTGCTTAATGTGTGTTTGAATGGCTGAGTACCACTGAGGCTTAAGTACAGCATGAAGCCAGTGCAAATGCCTGGAAAGGCAAAAATATTGCTAGATACAACATGCTGCTGGTAGATGTGCTGATAGAGAAATATGCCTAAATAAAAGGCACAGCAGCTTGGATTTTAGCGCTGTGCTAGGGAGTGCTGTAGTTGTGTTTTCATTTGTATCAGTATATCCAGTGGCTATTTCTAATTCCTGGTAATGTAGGGTGTATTTAGGGGAGCCAGTTGGGTGTTGTGGATGTGAATCTGCTTTAGTTTGCTTTGCCTTTTGCCTCTTAACATGGAAGAAGAATACCGTAAGCAGTGAAGTCTCAAAATTGTGACCAAGTGGCCTGGAATGGAAGGCAAAGTGCTTTCACTTACGCTCATTCTGAGATTATTTTTTTTTTCAATGCAAATGTCTTTTTCTGGCCTGCAGGCACAGATAATCATCAGTCTGTTGACTCTGCTACTGAGAGCGGCTAATGAAATCTTTGGCTGCTTTACTACATGCTGAGTAAGAAACTGGCTAATTGTGCGTGTTTGTTCCCATGTAGTGTTTGCCTGGAAAGGGGAGACGGACGAGGAATATTTGTGGTGCATTGAGCAGACCCTGTACTTCAAGGATGGACAGCCACTCAACATGATTTTGGATGATGGTGGAGATCTTACCAACCTAGTTCATACCAAATACCCACAGCTCTTAAAAGGTGACTTGTATTTTTTTTTTTGTCAGGCACAGTTCTGCTTGGGAGGCTGTTTAGGCAGTCTGTCTGCAGACTGGTGTAAAAGGGGTGGGGGAAGAGGGAGAAGCATATGCAAACAGGCTATTAATGAGCCTGTGAAAATTGCTTACAGTCCAAGACCACGATCTCTTACCTGCAGGAGCTTTTTCCATCTCTGTGGTATGTGAGCTACAGTGACCTGTCCTTCTGGCCATCCTTCACAGGGCCGGTTACCCAAGAACGACCAGTGGTACTACTGACTTGCCAAAAGCTTCCTGGAAATGGGCTGTGTTTTAGAATTGCTTCATGTCTGCTTGCAGTTAATATTTTTAACATTAATGCTTTTTCTTCCCCATCCTCTTAGTGCACCTCTGGATGAAGTCATGACAACCTGTGCCCTTTCTTGAGAAGGGAACAGCTTCCTACCTTATAACCTACAAGGCATTGACTCATCCAGTTTATGTCGGTGAAGATGCTGATGGAGTCAGGGTTGGGCCTCTTGCTTTGTTGGCTTATTACATTCAGCATAAGTTAGTGAAATTGAAAACAGGTCAGTGTGGTGTTGTTAGCACATGTTTATGTAAAAATATTTATCTGTAGGGAAGTTGGCATGACCTGCAGTAGCAGCTTGATCTGTACCTGGGAGTATGACAGATTCTCCTTAGCTCTGCCTGTGTCCATCATCTATGCTGCTGCAAGCCACAAGTGCCCAGTGTTGCTGAAGGGCATGTTTGATCTGGGATGTGAAGAAAATTGGACGGTTATAAGGGGTGGAAACTAAACTGATACAATGGGGCGTGCTGATGTTTGTTCTTGGTCTGGAGAGCTGAGGTTGCTGTAGAAACCTGCTGGGTCATCTCTCCTCTGACTCTTACACTGCTGTAAGAGGAAGGTATGGGGGAAAAAAATCTGAAGGCAGCAGGCCATGGATAAGGCTGCATGAGGGGAAGAGTCTGGGGCTGCTCCCTATCCACGCACACATGTGGGTAGGGGCACAAGGAAGAGGGGAGACTTCTGTGTGATGGGCCTCGCTTTCTCCTGCATCCACAACATGATGTCATTAGCCATCCAACAGTCAACATCTTTGTGTTATTTAAATTGTAATGAGATGTTTTCATTGGTGTCTGCTCAGCCATGCTGGGATCTCCTCTCTGCTGTCAGAGTTCTCTTGCTTGCTAGATTGCCTCTGTCTGATGTTTGTGACCCTTTGCTTTTCTGCCATTTGATGCCAAGGAATACCACAGTTGGTCATGCCTCCTTGTCTTCCTGGCATTGTCAGAGGCCAAAAAAACGCATTTTCCATGTTCATACTTTGTTTTTCAGGGTCGTTTCCCTGCCAGGCGCACGCAATGCCTCAGTTGGTGTCCCTGTTCTTGGGAGTCACTGTGCTGAGCTCCTTTCATGCTTCCAGCCCTCCTGTCTTCTGTCTCCCTCCAGCCCTTTGCTCCCTCTTTGTCTCGTGCTTTTGGTGTGGAAGGGACTGGTAGAGTACAGTGCAGTATGGCAATTGCTGTTGAACCGTCTCCTGTCTTGACATCCATCTCTAGTCTGCCATTGATAAAAAACATCCTACTGCATGGGGTTGCTACCTGAATTCATAGGAATGGCCCTTCCACTGAGTTTTTAAAGAGTCTAGGCAGGATGCCATACCTGTCAACATTTGCCTTGCTAAAATGTGTGTGCTGTCTGCACTGACTGTAGTTGAAAAGCCTCCTTGCAGCAGTTCAGTAAACTAATTAAGACTGATCCCTGTGGAGGGTGACAAAACTTGGTCTGTTCTACCTTCCAGTCCATTGCTCCTTGGAAACGGCGAAACTTCCAGAATGGGACCCACTCAGATGAGTTTGATCTCATTTAACTGAGCTCTGTGCTTAGCCCTTTGCTGCAGAGACTGCTTAAATGAAGATGTGTGGTATCTGCTTTTTTTTCTATTTTGAAGATAATAGAGGCTAATACATCCTCAGGGCTTGTGGGAATATTTGACCTCTTTGGGGGAGAGGTAGGACAAGAGTAACATTATCAGAGCCTGTGCATCATGTGGAAAGACTGGATTGTGAGTGCAGGAGACATTTCAGCATGCAGCATCTGGAAGTGCCATTTGCCATTTAAAGGCTGGATGGGTTTTCTGGGCTTGTCTCGAAGGGAACTGTTTTCCATACTTCACCTGCTTCTAATTTAAATAGAAGTTAGTTCAGTGCTGGTGTGCAGCTAACAGTTGAAAGTAGGGCTCATTCAAGTCTTCTTCAACTGGGAGATGTGTTCAGTAGCTGTGTGGAACTGCTCAGCAAGCTTCCCCTCTCCCTAGTTGTGGCTGCTGTCAGGGGGCGGAATGGCCTTTGTGCTATGGGCTTATTCCACTAAGCTAAATGCCCTTAAAACAACATAAATAAAGGTAGGAGGGGGAAAACTGGAACAGGACAAAGGAGAAAGTCATCTGAACTAGTGCAAAGGAGATCTCTGGCATCGGTGCAGAAGACTGCTGTTGGGCAAGGATGGAGAAGATGGGTCATTTGTGATCCATTGATGCAGACTTGCTTGTTGATCAGGTAAGAAACAGGGAGCAAAGCAGGTCTGAGTGTTTAGCCAGGTTTTTTCAGTTTAATTCAGCCTTTTCCTTGCTCTAGGCCCTTTGCTGTTCACCAGTTGCTTAAGCCCCTCGGGCACTGAAGTTGGGTGGTGTCGGCAGCGCCTCTTTCAGCAGAGTTGCAGGGTTTGGACCCTGGGGCGGCAGCAGGTGGTCTGCAGGGGGGGAGGCTGCTGGCGCACATGATGGGAGGTTCGCTTAGTGCGGTTGTAAAGACAATCTGCTGAGCTTAGTGATGCCAGCCTGGAGAGCTTTTGAAGGATGAGGAGCATGTCTCCGAGTTGCCAGATAAACCAGAAGAGAGGGCAGGCTTGAACTGGAGGTTTGTGCCATGGCAGGTTTCCTTCACGAGGGGTGGTTGTACTCCATCTAGGCAAGTGCACTGGGAAATCGGTACTCCGGGGAGACTACTGCAGGTGCTGTTTTCCCCTGTGCACCAGGCAGTGTTCTTTAACCTGTCCTGTCCCCTCCAAGCAGGCCGCGGATGTGCTGAAGCCTGAACCCCTTCTCTCTGCAGGCAGTTACCACAGGCTGTGTGAGGGGGTCCCGCTGTGGAGAGCCGGGGCGCGCGGGGGCAGCTCCTGTGGCGGGACGCTAGGGGGCGGTGTTGCGCCGCAGAGCGCGCGCTGGGGCGGGCAGCGCGGGGCCCCCCTTGGGTAGTGGAGGGGCCGGGGCCGGGGCCGGTGTCTCCCCCTGCCGGCTGGGGGAAAGGCGTTGAGCTGTGCTTCCCCAGGGCTTAACCCGTGAACTTTGAAGATGGCTTTAACAAACTTTATTCTTCCTTACTTAATTGAGCTTTGGTACAAATCTGGGAGTCCCCTTTTTTCCCCCCTGCCCCTACTGGGGGGCGGTGGCCCAAGCCCCTGGGCTCCTGGTGACTGTCACTTGGCTCTTGTTCCAGCCGGCAGATGGCACCCAGAGGGCCGGGTCAAAGCACCTGCCTGCATTGTCCCCGCAGCCCTGCTCCTGTAGCCTGAGAGGGAGCTGTGACGGGAAGGGGCACAGCACCCCTGGGTGCCCATAGGCGACAGGTACCTGCTGGGGAGCTGGGACGCGAAGGGGCACAGCACCCCTGGGTGCCCATAGGCGACAGGGTCCTGCTGGGGAGCTGTGACGGGAAGGGGCACAGCACCCCTGGGTGCCCATAGGCGACAGGGTCCTGCTGGGGAGCTGTGACGGGAAGGGGCACAGCACCCCTGGGTGCCCATAGGGGACAGGGTCCTGCTGGGGAGCTGTGACGCGAAGGGGCACAGCACCCCTGGGTGCCCATAGGCGACAGGTACCTGCTGGGGAGCTGTGACGGGAAGGGGCACAGCACCCCTGGGTGCCCACAGGGGACAGGTACCTCTGGCTCTGAAGCACCCCTGGAGCCTTCCTGCCCGCTGGTGCTCTTGCAGGGCCCTGGTCTGGCCTCGAGGAGCCCCCCTGGAGCCTGCAGGCCCCTCGGGTGCCTGACCTCTTTGGCCTCTGGGGGCAAAGCTGCTGCTCTGCTGGAGGGGCTGCTCTCAGGAGCTTCTGTCCTGGTCCCTCGTGGGGCTGTGCCGATGCTGTTGCTCCCCACAGCGATGACTGCTCTGCACGCCGATCAGAGAGGGGGTTCTCCTGTTGTTCATCCTGCCCTGTAAACTGCTCATAGGTCTCGGTGACAGGGGAGGCAGTGACACTTGGAGGCTTCTATTTAATACCCAGAATTAATAGCTATGTAAATTTGAGGATTTTTCTGGGGGTTATTGTTGTGGGTTCCCACTTGCCCATCCCTAAATAATATTGGCGACCGAGGAGGTGTTGGGGGCTGTGGTAGAGGAGCCCTGCTGTGGCTGGTGGCCTTGGGCTAGTTCTTTGGTCCTTCTGCTTTTCTGTTTGTGAAGTAGGAAGGCTAGTGCTCACCTTTGTGAAACACTAGGATGGCTGTGGATAAAAAAAAATGTATGTTGGAATTGGGAGTGATTATCTGTTATAGAGTGAGGGAGAGGAATTAAGAAAAATGACATAAAAAGGAGCAATATTTCTGTCCATGTGCACCCAGGTAGGATAACCTGGGCTGTCACCTGCTTCGACGATAAAGCAGCCTGAACAGAACAATTTATGAATTTTATTTCTCAGTTTTTCTGTCCAAATGACTGTAAAATTTTGCTAATGGGAATCCTTTTCATTGTATTGTATGAGGCCAATGTGAGAGGTCACTTGCCTCTAGGGGCAGTATCTTCTCTGCGTAAATATCTGGTGTACATGGATAGTATTAATTGTTTTCATATTTTCTCTTTTCTTGTGAATCTGAATTAACCCAAGTGCCACACAGATCTCTTTATAGAGATATTGCTCATGATGGTGGTTCCAGCCTGATTTAGCAGAATTCCTCTGGTTTCCCCCAATAGTTCATACTTCAGCAAAATAATTGTCTTGCAGTGTGCCTCCAGTCCCTAAAGAACAAACGTAATTACCATTTCTCGTTGTCCTAAAGTGTGTACCTTTCTGTGTGGATAGGCTGTCTAAGCAATCGGGGTGTTGTCCAGTGTAATAACTGGACAGTTTATGTACAGTGAGGTGTTCCAGGCATTAGAGAGGAGAGAGATCCAGGAGTTGTGCAGTGATGCCACTTCTGAAAAATTGGCTGCTGTCAAAAGGTCCATGAAGAGTCAAAACCCTTAAAGCAGGGGGAACCTTTGGCTTTTCAATGGAATGTGGAGCCGGGTAACCCCATGACAGTTCCTGTGTAATCAGTATCTTAGTCCATTATATGATGTTGGTGTCTCTGGCTCCTGGACTGTTTTCAAACAAGGATCTATTTGAAATAATGTTTTTTGATTGTGTTAGTAACACCTGAGAAACTGAAGTTTCGGGTAGCTAGTATCCAGATTTAGGGGGGGGTGTTGGCTGTTTAATCAGAGTTGAAGTTGATTACAACAGGAGGATTGGGAGTGGTTAACTATGTATTTAATTTTAACTTTTTTTTTTCGGTTCATCCAAGTGCTTTAGATTTAATTGTGGTTATCTGGGTATCATCTCCTTTCAAGCCACCTTGCAAGAATGGACTAGGCTGTAGAAACATGACTGAGAGGAATATCTTGCCTTTTTTGCAGAAAAGTTTTGTGATCAATTTGTGAGAAAATAGATGAGTGGGGTCTTTCCGGGTTCCCTGGTCTAGAGCTGGTCCCTTCCATTTTTCCAAAGACTATTTTGTCTTTTTTTAGTTGCCTTGTGGATGAAGAAGCTGGTTTGAAGTTTCAAACTACTGTTTTAAGATTGAAATGAGGGTTCTCATGTCTTCCTTACTTCCTGCAAAAGATTTGTTTAACTTGGGCCTCTGAAGGATGCTCCCAGCACCTGGATGTCTTGGTTTGCAGCAGCGTTAACTCTAATTAAGGTGAATCCTTTTACTTCTCCCTACAGGAATTAGAGGTATTTCAGAAGAGACAACCACTGGAGTTCACAACCTGTACAAGATGAAAGCCAATGGGACCCTGAAAGTGCCAGCTATTAATGTTAATGATTCTGTCACCAAGGTAATGTTATGTTCTGCTGTCTGACTGGTTTGGCGTTGGGATGTTGTCATTCCCATGCACGTATTCCTTCTGTTGCTGAGTTATTCTTGACCTGGTACTGGACAGATGTTCACCATACCCTTGAAGTGAGCCTATGATGTCTCTAATGGGACACGCCATTGGAAATAACCTGTTTTCAGAACATCAGGGGCTTTTTTTTTTTGTATGAAAGGACACGCATTCTTCTGCGTTGTAATAATGTGGAAACACCTTTAGAAATCATGGCTGCTGGGACACAGTCGGTTCCTGTGGCAAGGGGCATGTCCTTGCTCGGAGTAGCCTAAAGCCCACAGGCAGGTGGCAGGTACCAGCTGGAGAAGAGCGTGAGCTACGTGAGCTTGTGGCTGGTAAAGCTCAGTTGATCTGACAAGGTGTGTCTGCAAGCAGCAGTTGCAAAGGATAGGTAGGAGGTACTTATCCCTTGCCTGGCTTTATTACTGCTTCCTGAGACAAATCTGGGTGTATTGAGGGGGGAATGGTGTTTAAAGGGTGCTGGTGCTTTTTGGATGCAGGTGAGTTATAGTGGGAATTTCAGGTGTACTTAAGGTTTATGCATCTAGATGTTTTTTAGATCTAGTTGCTAAATCTATTTCAAGTTACCATACTAACATTATCCTATCAGGCATGGCAGTTCTCACTGTTCGGCCTGCTTTCTCTGCAGTTTATCTGAAGAGTATCTCCTTTCTGCTCACAGAATGTATCTGGCATTTTTATTTCATGGCTAGTTGGCTGGAATCCAGTTGATTTTGGAAGAAGCTTGTTTCTCTGCATCCTTTTCTCCTAGATTTGTGCCTCCTGCATAATAACTGTTGATAGTGTTTAGTAGATGTGGAAATTCAGATTTTTAAATAAAGCCTCCTGGGTGGATTTGGGTTGAGCTCACTTTATTCTGGGGCCAAACAAGTGATTATTTTCAAGTACTGTTTAGTATTTATGTAGTAAAAGATTTGTGCTAAACACAGTTACAAATCTCCAGGAACACATGCAGCTGAGCTGACAAATTCTGCTCTCATGGTTTGATATTTTTCCCTTGGTGCTAGGTTCCTATACTAGTGTTTGGAGAGAGAAGGTAGGCAGTATCCGGGTCTGTTCTTCCTTCCTGCCACTTGAGTGTATTTTTGAGTGGGACAGATGTCTGCACCTGGCACTTTGCTACCTTGCCTGAATGGGAATGTGTGGGTACCTGGAAGGAATCAAATCTGGCTATGTAGTTTTCTTCCATAAGAAAGCTTATACTGCAAGGAAAAATCTGCTGGAGGACTCTAAAAGAGGATTCCCAACTGGCATTAGGTTTGGAATATTTGAAGGATTGGTAACACATTTCTGAAATATTAATGACAAATGTGCCTGTGACAAGACTTACAGGCTCTAAGTCAGGAACTTCTGGATCTGAAGTATAACTTCTTACACATCAGTCCTCAACCAGCTTCTGAGGCTGGGAGTGATATGCCACTATGCCTTGTAACTTGCTCAGATAATGCCTTGGAGTCATAGCTGCAGCATTTTTATACATGGACTTTGCATTTTTTTATTGTAAAAATTTTACAGTTGTAAGCTGTAGACTGCAAACCAAACTGACATCATTGTACACATGCTAGATTGCACCAGCCAGAGCTGCAAGGTGCCCCTACTCACAGCCAGGTATGCAGTTGTAAGATTGCTTGTAGCAGACAGAGCCGTACCTGTGTTCAGTGAAAGCAGGAATGATTGGTGACCTAAGGTTGTAGAAAGCATGGGGCAGGCTTTGAGACTGGGGTTTTGCTGTGAATGGTGAGTTCTTTACACCCCTCCCTTGGGAAGCATAGCACAGCTTTGGTAGCCAGGGTTTTAAAAATTCCTTGGCTTCTGTTAACTTTTCAGATAATCAAATCCGTTTATGCAATCCACCCTTCTGGTCAAAGTGAAGGGCCCAGGGTGAAAAAGGAGGAACATTCCAAAAATCAGTACAGCAGGGTGTGTTTCTGAGCATAGAAAGATGTTCAGGTGGAGTACTGTTTGACATCTGACTTAGCAGGGGGATTTTGATTTGGAGGTCTGGTTGGTAAGCTCACATGTTAATGTGGCAGTAGGGGGATGTTGTGCGATGGGACATGAGGAGATGAAGTCCAGAGGTTCTTGGTCGCAGTGATAGGTATTGTAAAAGGCTGCTTGCTGGATTTTTCTAGATCTGAGCAGTGATGAGGTCTGGCAGTGTTAGTGTAACTGTTCCAGGGGAAAGATGCAATTTTGATCTTCCTGGGCTGCAGGAACTGATTTCTCATGGTTAATGAAGGCAACTTGCTGTTTCTGCAGGGTGCATTCTCTCTTGCAAAGATAAGGATATGTGCTAACCAATCGGCCAGATATTCTGCTGGTGGTTTTTGCCTACCTGTGGCACTTGATTCAGTTCATTGCCTGATAAACAGATGAAGAGAACTGGTAAACATCTGGTTAACGAGCTCAGGCCCATCTCTGTTGGCTAGAATTGTTTGTGCTTCTACTTGATAAATTCAGGTCAGCTTTATCACTTTTAAGGTGTCCAAGCCTTATTCCTGAATGACACAACGTATCTTTGAAATCCTTCTCACCAGGGATGTGCTGAAGCCTGTGTCTGGTATAGCTACATAGACTGAAACTAGATAAATAAGAACATCAAAGCAGGTTATCTTCTTCCCATCCCTCACTGTGGTTAAAGGATTTAGCTGACTGTCAGCCTCCTGGTTTGTAGTACTTACAAAAAAGTCTATTTTGTTTCTCTAAGGGATTTTTACATGAGTGACTTTCATCTGTTCTGAAACTGCTCCTTTCTCTTCCTCAGAGCAAGTTTGATAACCTTTATGGTTGCAGAGAGTCCCTCATCGATGGCATCAAACGTGCTACAGATGTCATGATTGCTGGAAAAGTCGCAGTCGTGGCAGGTTACGGCGATGTGGGCAAAGGCTGTGCTCAGGCCCTGCGGGGCTTTGGAGCCAGAGTCATCATCACCGAAATTGATCCCATCAACGCGCTGCAGGCAGCCATGGAAGGTGAGAACTGAAGGAGATGCAGAAGTTAATGCATCTGATGGGGGGTCTCTGCATGTCAGTGTAGAGCAATAAATGGTAGTTGGTCAGGAAGGTTTTGGTGGTTTCGGCTCTGTCCTGTTGAGGTAGAGGTGACTCCAGTTTAACTGCAGCAATTCTTTCCTCATTGTTAGGGAGGGAGTTTATTAGCACAGGCCTTGAAGATGTTTGGAGTCAAGGATGGAGAGACCATGGTGGGGTAAGGCCCCATTTCATAACGCTGGAAGCCTGGTTTTGAATGGGTCTGTTATCTTCAAGCTGTGGAACTCCAGCCTCCAGTGAGGGTTGTGACTTTGGTAGAATATCTCCACAATAGAACACCAGTCTTACCTTCAGAAAATGTTTTTGGAGAGCAACACCGTGCTCTCTGCCTCTCCAGCTGTGCTCATGGCATGCTGTGGTAGCTGTGCTCCTTCTCTTCTGCAGGTGCCGCATGTAACTATGCTGCTTAGTGCCAGTTTGTCCCATTTCTAGTTGTACCTGTTTGGAAGCTGCAGGTGTTGTGGGTGCACTTGCCTTTCCAGAGTTGGCCCCCTGAATCCAGTCTGAGTGCTGTGCCAGATACTACACCTATGGAGAGAAGATGTTCAATGTATAGATCTGCAGATGAAACAGGTGAAGGATAGATATTTTTGTGCTCCTTTGGTATTCAGTAAGACAAATAAGCCCACTACCTTGCATCCTCCATAGGTCAGGTGTTGGCACAGACTTCTCTTACTCTTTCTCCTGACTTTTCTACTTGTAATATCGTAGCCCATTTTTTAATAAGTGCTGGTGGTTGGGTGAAGGAATAACTTCTTCTCTTTTCAGGTTACGAAGTTACAACCATGGAGGAGGCCTGCAAAGAGGGCAATATCTTTGTTACCACCACTGGCTGTACTGACATTATTCAGGGCAGGTATGGTCCAGCTACTTGCTTTAGTGAAGGCATACCTGTACAGTTAGATTTATTTTTTATATATACAAGCATAACTTGTCAACAGTATGTGAGGGTCAGCACACACATTCATTTGTCAACATCAGAATTTAGCATCAATTCAGTGAGAAATTGGGGCTTTGGTCTTTCAGTTCTGTTGGATGTTGCCACATTGCAGTTGTTCCTGTCTTACAGTGTGTAGTGATGGAGAAACAAAAGGTGTAGGAGGGATAGACAGACTTCTGGAGAATGAGAGCATCAGGGTTAAATCCTGTGTTAGGACAGATTGATGTGAAGAGAAAAGGAGGTAAAGGTTGAAAGTGATTCCATCTGTGAGCACCCATAGCAGACTTAAACTAGCCTGTTCTCAATAAACTGCTTTGCAGTTTTTTTGTTATTGCTTCTTAGATCTCAATTTATAGCCCCTCTACTCTACACAGACTCATTCCAGTCTTGGCCGTTATGATTGTACATGTTGTTGAAGGTCAGATGACGTGGGAGGAGATAAGGCCATTAGTCTCCAGAGATATAAAACAGTTTCTCCTGTGTAGGAAAGAGAATAACTGGAAGTATTCAGTTTTGACCAATTAAACAAAATAGTTTTACTTTCCATACTGGGAAAATATTTTCTTTCCAAAAGCATCTTATTCTTGGGTAGTGTCCTTCCCTAGAAGCTTGAGAGTGTTTCCCAGCAGAGTTTACATGCCTGGAAGATTGCTAGACCTGTATGTCTTGTGAGAGTCAAATGCAGTCAGTGAGCCAGGCACTTTTAATTTCTCCTTGAGCAGGGTTATGGACCAGAGCATCTTCTGGTGCTGAAGAAAAAACTTTTGTGCATTAACTTTTGATATAACTCTTTTTTTGCAGGCACTTTGAGCAGATGAAGGATGATGCCATAGTGTGTAATATTGGCCATTTTGATGTGGAAGTGGATGCAAAGTGGCTGAATGAAAATGCAGTGGAGGCGGTGAATGTTAAACCTCAGGTGAGACAACCCTTGCACAAGCTCTCCTGCTAGAAAGAAGCAACAGACTCAGTGTCTGTTCCCAGAAAGGAAGGTATTTCTCTTCAGGTATTTTGTTTCTAGCTTGCTTGGAAGCCAGTGTTGCTCTGGGCTGATCAGAATGGAGATCTGCTCTGCTTTTCCCCAATTAACCTGAAACAAGCTGTACATCATATTGTGTTGATGATATTAAAGGAATTGGTTCAAGCCAGGGCCCAAGCGTACAGCGTGGTCTCTGGCAAGAGGTGCCTGGTATGGATGCATCTTTTGCCATGTCTTCCTACTTCCTTGACAAACAGGAGTCTGCCCCTTTGTGGTGGTTGTGTAGATAATTAATTGCGTCAAGTTCATTCCATACAGGAAGTCAGCTTTGATATTTGGGATAGATGATCAGTACAGATGAGTACAGGACAGACTTAAGAACAGAGCCCATAGATTGCCTGGTGGCTCATCTGCTGAATTTCCTCCTGGGAAGCTGCTTGATCATGTACTGCTCTGCATCAGAACAGTCCTGGTCCTAGTGCAGGGTGCCAGGATTAGAGTGAATCTCAAGGGAATGTCTTCTGGGATTCAGACAGATTTGAAAAAAATCACATCATCTTGTTTTCAAAGCTTTTTTTTTTTTACTTGGAGATTGAAGCCTCAGGAAAGCCTCTCTGGAGCTCTGCCAAACTCAGACTTAGTGACTTCATTTTAGGAATCTGTGTAGAGCGGAAGTCTGTGTGTGGGCAGACAAGGCGAGATGTTTTATCCTTGCTCAGCTTGCATTCCCACCATGTGTTTACTTCAAGCTATGACAGTAGCTACACAGGAAAACAGATCTAAAAATTTCAGCTTTTCAGCTGTGTCTAAAGCAGAGAAGCAAAACTAAATCAAAACTGTTTTGTAACACCAGCATTGAGGGAGAGCATCACATAAAGCAAACCAGGCTTTGTGTGACTTGGCGTGAGACTTCTAGTTACCTTTAAAGAGGGACTGTGCTTGCTGGTAGCAGGATTCTGGGACGGAATCCTTTCTACTTTTTTAAAAACACTGCACCCAAGCATATGTCTTAGTAGATCTCAATCTGCCCTTCCAATTTTCGTAACTCCCCTGTGGCTTATTTGCCACCCACATTAAACTCTTACTAGGTGGTTGCGAGAGTTGTTTCAGTATCCTGTTTGCTGTTGGGATGCTCTACATGGGCTCAACTAGGTGTGGAGTTATACCCTCACGGTCTCACTACAGTTGAGCCTGTTCTTGCCCCTGACCTTACCGTGGAGCTGACTTTGCTCAACAGCCATTGTCCTGGAGGAGATTGCAGCTAGCTGCTTGCTTTCCTATTGCTCAGGTTTTAAAACTAAAACTGGGACTGCTTGAAAACTAAACACTGTTGAATGCTAAATTGGTGTTAATATGGTAACGTACAAACTACCTGCACGTGGCCATTCGATGTGGCTCTTAAAGTCCCTGTGAAAAATGGTGTCACTGCTGGCAGAGGTAGCAGACCTGTTTTCTTTATATACTCCATATGGATGTTACAGATGTACTAGGTGCAGTGAGATGTGGTCTAGTCCAAGGTAAGAAATCTGCAACAAGTTTCTGGTTAAAAACTTTTTGAAGAGATAGAATTAGGGTCAAAGTTGCTGGTATGTTTTAATGCTGAAGACCTGCCTCCTACCCTGAATTTCTCTGATCTGTTATGTAAACTGCTGCTGTCTCAAGCAGGATGTTCACAGTGATGGAAAGGAGATACCTGCTCACAGAGCAAAAGCTGTGAAAATAGCTGCCCAGCATGCAGTGGGTGCCACAAGTGCATCTGCATAAAGGTCATTAGCTAAAGTTTGTAAAAGGTGTCTCTGGCAGCCCTGGGTGGCCTGCCTCTGTCTCAGCTTGGTGCACAGATAGCTGAAGCTGAGAGGATTTTCTGGGGGAAACAGCACTTCGCCCTTGGGCTGTTCTTGTACTTTTCTGTACCCATCTACTGGTTACCACTGGAGATGGGATGTAGACAGAGGTAAATCTGATCTTACGTGGCTGTTCCACATGTCTGAAGCTTTACTGAAGTGAGGACGGCCTATAGATGTGTACATTGCCAAGCCCAAGAAAAGCTGGTCCTTGACTCAGGTTAGTACTTGGGTTTTGTTGACTTCCAGCAGTGAATCTGAAGCACTGTTAACTGGTTTGTGTCTCCAGCTGGACTCTGTTGTTGGTGTATTTAATGCTATATGTAGCTACACTGTGCTAGTGGTATACCCCGTGCTCCATCTTGTGTTTGTTTAGATTTCTTTTCCCTAAAGGCTTCAGACCTGCATGCCAAGGTAAGCAGGTACCTGCTGAGCAGGTGTTATATGAACATGTTCTGCTGTGCAAAAGCTTTGTTATTCTTCATTCTCATTCTCTGTGCCTGATTGCCATGGTGGGTGGACGATTGAGCAGGAGTGGACTAGTACGCATCCTAAAAATTTACTGATATCAAAAGGGAGAGAGGCAGGACTGGGAGGCAAAATGTGACTTTAGAGTCCCAAATTCCATGCTTGAAACAGATTACAAGGCGTTGAGAGAAATCTGCTTCAAACTCTTCCAGGACATGTATTAACTTTAGGTTTAGAAACGAGGTCCTGGGAGTTATCCTGCAGCTTCTGTCCCTCGCCACCTACATGGGAATTTGTCTGCATGTGTTGGGACCTTTCACAGGGCAGCAATGAGGAGTAATTACAGTAATTGATAGAATTGCTCTTAGACTGCAATCTGGGAAGGAAATTATCAGTTCGCTGCTTAGGCTGTTTCTGGTTTCTCGGTTTTGTTGCTCACATTCACCAAAGGGTCATCTTCCATGCTCGTCTTGTCCCCAGCCTTGTTTGGGCTCAAGGGGAAGTCAGTCCTGTGTTAAAGGTTTGAGATCTTGCACTGATCCTTAGAACACCACGTTGTTTTCACATCAGTGTTCTGGGTGAGGTATCCTATGTTTTACAGTATCAAGTACTAGCTCTTTAAACATTCACATTTTTACTAGGACCTGGCAGCTTTTTCCTATATCCTGTAGCAGGGAGGGGGAGTATAGTACAAGAGCAAAAATCTGACCACCTTCTATGAAGACGTTTGTCTCTTGATCAGGGGATTAATACCAGAGCTGAGGGTTGCTAGACTTCAGCTCGAGGTCCTGAGTAACTGTGGAAATAGTTTTCAGTATCATATGGTCTCCATTTACAAGTAGTAAGCCGGTATAAGGCACATTTAATCCTTGGGAAAGGAAAATGTCTTATTGTGCCTTTCTGACTCATCTGTTGCTTTCAAAGTGCAGTTAAGGAGGAAATTAGATTACTGAAAAGCTGGCAGGTGGTTCTGAATACGGGTTTGCGTTGCAGCCCTGCTCAGCTGTGTTCTGGTGTTAGAGACTCATGTGTAGCACAAGCTCAACTTGAGAGGAAGGAAAGGTCAGGGTGGGTTCAATGAACTTGGGCTCTGAAAATAATTTTTTTTTCATGTATCATGATGTGGAGGGAAGTGCAGAGCAGCCAGAAAGTCCAACTAAATGCCGATGGGGAAAAGGAGGAGGCATTTTTATAAGTGTGGAGATGAACTTAATGTTTGTGTAACTTGAATTCTACTTCTGTAGCAATTTCTTGGGCTTATGAATCACCTGTTTACCTGCCCATAGATGAGATGTTTCCACAGTACTGATTTAAGCCTCTGCTGGTGCCACTGCTGGGTTTTATTTCTGTGCAAAGACATTAATTTGTGTTTTCTGCATTGCGCTGTGTATTGAATAAGTCATGTCAGCAGATTGCCGAAGGCATGTGATTCCGTGCACAAGCCAGCAGCTGTCCAGGTGCAGCTTGTGTGGATATTATATGGACATAATGTGTTGACACCTAAACAATCCGATTCAGATTTCAAAACCGAAAAGCTATTTAACTGCTACCTGGTAGTGGTTTAATCTGTGAATGTGTTTAATACAAGTAAAGTTGTAGCTGTTCTCAGAGTGTTTAATGTTCTACTTTCTGGCTTCTTCCTTCATCTCATTGCTTCTGCCCATAGTCTTGTGATAGCTCGCGTAGTTTTTTTTTTAGGTGGACTGAGCACTGTCACTGGTCCACAATGGAGAATCAGCATCCATAAGAAATACTGGAGATGCTCAGTGTAGAGCATTCCTCCTGACTGCTGTACAGACCTTGCTGTACTGCTCTTGGCCGGGAGAAATTAGGAATGTTATTAAGGGCTTCTGTTTGAGGTGGTTACTGTCTGCATGCGTTGTGCTGAAAACATCATAATCTGCTACATGAACCCAAGGAGCAGACAGCAGTGCTGCGATTGAAGCGTGGCTTGGGAGGGTGGGTGGAGGCACAGACCTGCTCTGAAGGCAAAGCAACTGTTCTAATAAAACTGTTTCTGTTGGTTTACTTACTGCATCTATGCAAAGGACCTGCACAAAGATGTTTTTTTAGAAGACGGTATTGCTGCAATTAAAGCTTCATCCCACTTGGCTTTTAACTTACAGGTCAAAGCTTTGAGAATAAAACTGAAAGTGGTGTGTGTTTTGCTTCATATTAAATAACTTTTGAGACTCAAAGCGTAAATCCAGCTGTGGGTAGGGACCCTTTTAGGGCTTTCACAATTGCTGTACTGAGATAAATAAGATAAGCACAAGGTAAATGGGCTTGTCTAAAGCATTTACCTTTGTCAAAGTTGGCCATTGGTTATCTTTTAAGCCTTTCCAAAGGTTTGCTCTATTCCCACGTGCGTGGTGTGACATGAGCAATAAATACCAGTGAATACTGAATATTCTTGTAATTGGTAGGCCATACTGGCGTTTCATACAGCCTTACAGGGCTGAAGGCAGGGGAGAGAAGAGCTGGCGACTGTTGGAAAGGAGAAGCAGAGTTAACTTTAACATCGCAGGAGCCCAGTCTGACTCAGCCAGTTGAGGAACACATTAAGTGATGTTATCTTCTGAGTTGTATGGAACTCATATAGCTGAAGATGTCTCCTCAGCCCATTGAGATTCTGTGTGTGGAGTCCTGTTGTCCCCAGCACAGCTTGGGGACAGTCAAGTGGAGTGTCTTGAGTGGAGGACCATGTGTTTGGCCCCCTGAGAGCAAAGGGGGGTGCACCAGAGGCCAGGATAGCTGTTTATTGGCCTCACAGAATTGGGGAGAGCTACGGGGAGTAGTTTCAGCGGGCTGAGGACTCGGGCTCTTACCCCTGTGTTAGATGCGAAGGCTCTGAACTGCTGGATGCAGAGGCGTTCCTTCTCTCCTGCCTCTCCACAGCAGGCATGGATGAACTGCATTTTCCTGCTAGCAGCGTGCTCCCCGCCCCAGCCATCTGACAGTGTGCATGTGGGAAAACCAGAAGAACTGGGTAACTGGTTAAACGTGAAGCAGATGCTAAGATGTTGTGTGAAGTCCTGAACAGCTAGAGGCTTTGCAAACACCGGCTGGGAACTGAGGGAGGGGTGTCTCAATGGGAATCAAAGTCCGTGTTGCAAGCCCACTGCTGAATTGTTGATGTGGGAAGAAAGCCCACCACGCTTTGCATGATTTAAAATGCTCTCTTTACCCTGACAACCCACTGCTTTTTCCCACCCAGGTGGATCGTTATACGCTGAGGAATGGTCGTCATATTATACTGCTAGCGGAGGGCCGACTGGTCAACCTGGGCTGTGCCATGGGCCACCCGAGCTTTGTTATGAGCAACTCCTTCACCAACCAGGTGCTGGCGCAGATTGAGCTGTGGACCAACAGTGACAAATACTCGGTCGGAGTCCATTTTCTGCCAAAGAAGGTGAGTTAGAATAGCAGAAAGATGCAGGCTTGTAAGGAAGCCAGCTCTGGATGTCATCGCGTAGATTTGTTTCGCTTGTGCTTGAGTTCATTTTCCTACTGAATGTTGTTGTCATTGCAGGGAGCTTCTGTCCCTCAGTGAGTGCTTGGCTTTGGTCATGCTGAGTCTGAAGTGGGCTGGTTTTTTGTGGCTAACCTGTTGTACAGAACTCACACTTGTCTGTCCCATGCAATGGGAACATCTAGTCACTCTTTGGTTTGACCTGGGGCTCTTCTCTAAGGTGCTGGGAAGCCCTGTGCCGCCTCAGGGCAGGCAGGGAGCTTCTCCCAGCCGCCGTGTTCCTTCGGCTGACTGTCAGCATTCACAGCAAGCTTTCACGTGCCTATCCAGCAGCAAAGTCTAGTGCGGCAGAGTTGAAGCTGGAGTGAAACTAGGAATCACTTTTACGAGTCTGGGTCCATTTGACGCGAGCAGAGTTTATCACAGTCTGGTCCTAATATCTTCACGAGATAATGACAGATTCCCCTTAAAACTTACCTCTGCTGCATTCTTTATTCTCAGAAAAATATAGGTCATGTCACAGCTCACAAATTCCTTTAATAAAACTAATCTGTTTTTAATTTTCTAAAACAAGCTTGAGAATTTGAGATGATCACTGGAAAAGATGCTGGAGTTAAATCCCACTACTTTTGGAACGCAACCAGGTGTGAGACTAAATGTGAAAGTACTTTTCATTTGGGAAGTAGAATATGTATGTTTGGGCTTACTTATGAAGTGTTTGCTGAAGGTCTTAAACTTCCAAAACCATTCATGATCAAGCAAAACATACTAGATATAGGATGTAGAGGTTGATCAGGAAGCTGACAGATAATCTTCAAAAGAAAAGGTTTATTGGCAGTTCTCTCAAAAATGATAGTTTAATGTTGCTAATAAAATGTGGCGTCATCCTCTCCCTGAATGACAATTTTTGGTAAGCATACTTGAAATGGAAATTGAGTAATGCCCAGATCAGTTACTTAGAGCTGCATGTTAGTGAAGCATATGGCAGTGATCTTTTCAGGTTCATGTGCTGTGATTAAATGCTTTTTTTACCCTCTGTGTTCCATAGAGATATTCAAAGAGTAAAGCAGTCACCTTGCCAGAACCAGCAAAAGATGGGCAGAAGAGCTTTCTCTGATAGATTTTTGGCTAGTATCTTTCCTTATTCTGTGTAGCAGCTTTGATATCCAAATGTAAAATTTGAGAATGACCAAGTAATTGCGATTATGTTGTACTTTTTGAGTGCAAGAATATCTCTTTGATGATCAGCTAGTAGAAACTTGCACACATTTCTGCAATGAGTATTCCCGGAAGTCTAGACAAACTGTTTGTGTGTTCTTGGCACCAAATCCCCAAATCCATCCATCCTTATGCTCAGATATCTGATTTTAAGGTAAGAATGTCAGCTTACCTCTGTCTAAATTTCTGTACCTTTTTGTCTAAATTTTGAAGTCCCCAAGCTGAAGCAGCTGTGAAACAATTTCTCTGCTGCAGTCTGAGAACCTGATCTGGGAAATGTCAGGGACTTTGCTCCTTTCCAAGTGGATATAATCTGTCTTAAACTTGCTGGAAATGCACCTATTGGATCTTGACATTTCAGTGGAGTCAACCAGATATGCATTCAATTTCTAGCCCTCTTTTTTTCCCTGGAAAGGTCTACTAAGCTTGAATACTTGTTTCCCTTCGAAACACAGTCCTTCCAGTTAGTTTTTCTTTGTTTGTGATTTTCCTGACTCTTATGTAGTGTTCGGTAGCTTTCATGGTTCACTTCCACATTCTTCAACCACTTTGTCTTACGTTTTTAGTTTTGTCTTGTACATCTTCCGCTGTAATGGTTCTCAAGAGATGTTGGCAGTTCCATATTCTTAAGAGATGCTGGCAATTCTACTGTGAGCGGGTTGAGCTGCAGTGAAGTTACACTCTGTACTAAATGTAGCTTGCTTTCTACCTGGTTCATTACAATGGGATTACTTCAGAGTAGTTGGTTAATACTACACTCCCTTTGAGTGGGGAAATTTTTTTCCAGTATTAGAACTTAATCTAAAATTAAGATGGTGATCTAGTGTGTCCAGGTGTCTTTGTAGGGGAAACATGACTGAGGCTTTACCATTCTACCAGACTGGATATTCTTCTCTCTCAATAGTTTGGTCTCTGTTCTTTACTTGTTGGATGGATGTGAATGTGTAAATGAGATTGAAATGGGCTTGATTATATAAAGGTGTCAGTCTTGCTTAAGCTTCACTCAAAAGCACGGATCTTTTCCACCTGAATGCAGTACTGTGCTCAAAGCAGATGCCTCTGTGCTCAAGCAGATGAGGTAAGTTGGCAGGAAAAGAGCTGTCTGACTGGTCGTCTGTTTCGGTCTAAGTCCTCCTTGGGGCTGCTGTTGGTTTTCATGTATTCATTTCTCACTATTGACTATGACTTCCTGAACTAATATGACTCTGTTCTGCTAATATTCTTGTCTCAATATTTTGTTTTCCAGCTGGATGAAGCTGTGGCTGCTGCTCATCTGGATAAACTGTGTGTGAAGCTGACAAAGCTGAGTGACAAGCAGGCCAAATACCTCGGCTTATCCAGAGATGGGCCGTTCAAGCCAGACCACTACAGATACTGAGCAGGTGGCACTACCCAAAGACCAAAGTGCAGGGACAGAACCTTCCAAAGCTCTTGTGTTTGCCATGCTCCTCTGTGCTGCAGAACCCCTCCTCTTACCAAGGGAGCTTCAGGGCCTTATTTGTTAGTGAAAGAGGATCACTCTGACTCTTGGAATTAGAATTGGTTACTTAGCTAATGTCACGGTGAAAAGGATCCTGTGCACCTTTTATTATCTCCTAATGTCCCAGTAAGGGGAGCAGGACAGAAGATTGCTAAATGAAAATGCATAATCTTGTCAAACGTGGCCTCTTTGAACAGACTAACGAGTAACATGGGGAATGGTTTCTACAGGGAGATGCTTTCTGCCATGCCCTGCTCAAATGACATGAATCCTGTTAGGAGGCTGGCAGTGTCAGGCTGCTTTCCATAAAGGTGTACTAACTGGGTGCATGTTTTGAAACTGGAAGAAGTAGAGAGGAGTATAGGTTGCTTGATCTCCTTCCTGTAAAATCAACTTAATCTCCTACTTGGGATCTTGAGATTAGAGCTGGAGTTTTTTTTTTTTTCTGGGTTAATTTATTCCATCAGTTTTGGTCATAACAGAGACCCTTCTATGCTTCTTCCATACCAACTTGAGGAGGAGTGAGGAAAGAGTGACTTTTTTTTTAGCAGCCTTCTAGTGTGTTGTGAGCGGCTGAGAAGCCACTGAGGGGCTGGTTAGGTTTATAGACCTTGTTTGATCCTCTGAAAACACCAGCAGCACACTTCTACCCCCCAACTTGATTCTTCTGAGTTGTCACATCTGCTGTATCTCGTTTGTCACTGACTCAAAGTGCTTTTATTAAATATCTGACTGTGGCCTGACTTGTTTTGTACAGTGAGATGCTTTGGGTTTTGCTTTGTTTACTCTTGTGTGATCCTTCATTTACTGAAAATACTTAAAATGTATCCACATGGGGTTTCCTCAAGGCACAAGCCAGTGCTGTGGCTAGCCTGCATCATACACTGGAGTTGGGAAAACATGTTCCTCAGGTTATTTAAATATTTGAAGGGCTGAATCTTACAGGCAAAACACTCTTCCCCTCTGCTCACACAGATCTCCATCTGTGTCATGGAAATCCTCTCTTGCCACTGTCCTCTTCAGTCAGCATTATACAGCAGGCCACCTCTGTTGCTGGATGTAAGAAGGTGAAAGGTTTGGTATGATGGTAAAACATGCTTGAAGTGCTATGAGATTCATGTCCAAGCATGAGGTGCGGTGTCAGCAAGTAAAACAGGTGGTGAAGAGTGTGGAGTGCTAAAGGAGGGGAAAAAGGAATGAGTAAACAAGGTGTTGCTCAATATGCAGCTCTCTCTGTTCTTGTTTTGCATTGACCTCTAAAAAGCACCAATTTTAACTCAATTTGTGTCCCCTAAATCCCAAAGGGGGTTATCCTTTAAACTTACATATAAACACTGAGCTCCACACAGGCACACGCAGTTGTAGTACACATCTAAATATAGGTGATGGTGACTGCGTGTCGTGCATAGCTGCATGTGGCAGAGAGTAATGATGATAGAAAATGTCATTGTAGTAGAACAAATGCAATGGGAAAACAAGGACTGGGTGTTGTCCTTATTCTTCATTAGTTTCCTATAGCTAGGCTTTGGTTTCTCTAAACTTGTTTCTCAGCTGAACAACCTGGAGTACACGGTTGTAATTCTACTGTTAGACTTGGATCATGGATTCATAGGATAATTTAGGTGGGGGGGTGCACCTGGAGGTCTAGCTCTGTCTTCACTACATGCTTGCATTAGGTCATCATAGGCAGCAATAAATCCCCCTTCGCCTTCTCCAGGTTGAATAAACCCGGGTCTTATGCTCTTTGTGCATCCTATACGTCAGTCTCCTGGTCATCTTGGTGACTCTGTACTGAGATGGATGCTCTCGGGTATGTCAATGTTATACTGGGGAGCCAAAACAGGATGCAGGTGTCTTTAAAAAAGTGCCATCCTTCAAGAGAAGGATCCCTTCTCTTGACCGGCTGTCTCCGATTTTATTGGTGCAGCTCTGGATAAAGTTTGGCTGCTTTACTGCAAGGGCCGTCAAGGACCTTCATCTTCACAGTCTCTGGAGGAAAGGCTGCCTTCACCTTTCTGTTGTTGAATAGTTTTGTTTGGTTTTTTTTTTTTGAGTCTCCCTTAGTTGGCTCATTGACCACCTGTGTCAAGAAACTCGTCTCGATGGTCTCCATAAGTCTCCTGTGTTGCTTGTGCACAAGCCTGCTGCCCTTCCAGGAGGTGCCAGAGTGGCTGAGATTATCTGCTAGGGCTTGCTGTCAAAAGGTTTTTATTTTATTTTTTTAACTATCTAAAGAAATTTTCATCTCCCTCCTGTTGTGGCCACGTGGTTTTGTCAGATGCCCTCCACGGTGCCACCTGTGTTTGTCTGTCCTCTGATACTTAACCCAGAAACTTTTGACTCAATTCTCAAAGAATTGCAGTCTCACAGAAGTTAAGATGAAAGGCCTTGCTGACACCCTGAATTTATCTAAAATATTCCATTGGGTGATCAGTGTACACCGTTAATGATAGGGTGCTTTTTTGCTTCAAATATGTTTTTTGGGGAGAAGAGTTGTCAAGAGTGTTTTTGAGGGGGGCCTAACAACCGGTGGTTCTGTGTTAATGTTGCTTTGTTCTCATTTTGTATGTTGGGTGGTGGGTCATGGCCTTTTTTTCTACCGTGTTCCTGTTTACGTTCATTACAGATTGCCTGCAGAATTTGTGTGTTTAATGTGTAGAGAAAGCTGTGTGTATATATATAGATTTGGTTTTCCTTGGAAGACTTGCGGTCTTGTGTTTCCTGGTTTTTGGAGCCCTTGAGAAGTCTGGTAAACATTTGGCTCAGGGCTAGCAACTCCTGAGTTTCCAAAAATATTTCTGCTGAGATTCTGTGTGCAAAACTATGCCTGGAGAGCCCAATGTAAATTCATATTGTTTAGCCCTTGTTCAAACTCCAGAAACTTTGAGTACATGAAAAAGTGATTCCATAGACGCGTCGGAAGTGTCCAGACACCAGCAGCTTGACCAGGTCTGAAACATCTCCTGTGCTTTGCATGGCCCTGGGCCAGGGCACTAAAACATCGCTGTGAGAAAGAACTAGTGTCTAGTAACCTCCTAGCACAGCTCTTTCGTTGAATAAACTCATGAAAATCTGATTTGCTGCTGAAAATATAGCAATTTGAGCAAGTTAACAATGTGAGAATTTGACTTGAAACATGGTTTGAGTTGATAAAATAGGAAATTTATATTTGGAGTGCATTCTGCTAGATCTTCTCTTTTGTTGGTTGAAGAGGACTAGATCAAACACAGACCCTAATAAAACCATTGGCAGAATTTCTGTTCCTCCCTCCCACTCCCTGCAGTTCAGTTGTGGTTTGGTGCTGCCTGCGGAAGAAATGCTGTGCCCAGCACCTGTCAACAGCATGGTGTGTGAAATGACAGCGTTGCTGCAAGAGGGTGTTTGATATTTTTGTCTAGCTGTTATTGTGTGCTGTAGCTCAGCAGCCTCTTTCTAAATGGAGTCATCTAACCTCTTGCTATGGTATGAGCTGTACTTTGGCCAAACTCATGGGTTGCTTTAGTTTGAACTCTTCATCAAGAGCAATTTTGAATATCCTTTACACTAGAATATGCAGATTTCGCTTCCGTTTCAGCAGCTTTCCAGAATGGATGGACAACTTTGAAACCTGACCTTTGGTGTAGAGCTGATTTCCTTTAAAAAATACGTATTGTTGTCTCATATCCTGACTCCCTGCTAATTTCTCAACAGGTGTCCAATCTGTATTGAAGGAAGTGTGCCCAGGTGGCCAAGAAGGCCAACAGCATCCTGGCTTGTATCAGAAACAGGGTGGCCAGCAGGACTAGGGCAGTGATCATCCCCCCGTACTCAGCACTGGTGAGGCTGCACCTCGAATGTTCAGTTTTGGGCCCCTTACTACAAGAAAGACACTGAGGGGCTGGAGCATGTCCAGAGAAGAGCAGTGAAACTGGTGAAGGGTCTGGAGAACAGGTCTGATGAGGAGCAGCTGAGGGCACTGGGGTTGTCTAGTCTGGAGAAAAGGAGGCTGAGGGGAGACCTCATCGCTCCCTACAGCTACATGGCAGGAGGCTGTAGCCAGGTGGGTGTCTCTTCTCCCAAGTGACAAGTGGTAGGGTGAGAGGAAACGGCCTCAAGTTGCACCAGGGGAGGTTTAGATGGGATATTTGGAAATATTTGTTCACTGAAAGGCTTCTCAAGCACTGGAGAAGGCTGCCCAGGGCAGTGGTTGTCACCATCCCTGAAGGTGTTTAAAAGATGGGTAGGTGAGGGGCTTTGGGACATGATTTAGTGGTGGCCTTGGCAGTGGTTGGACTTTATGATTTTAAGGGTCTTTTTCAACCTAAATGATACTATGAAACAACTCAACTTTATTGCTTGCTTCTTATTGGAAAGAGCACATCTGCTCTCACTGAGAGTTTCACTAAATCACTTGCAACTAATTTTTTAGCTGTTTGCACTTTTTGTTTTTGATCTACATGGAATTCAGTTTTCAGTGTAGCCTGAGGTTGAGCATCTTGATTCCCTAAATGCTGACTGTCAGTCCCACTGTGATTACCTTACAGTGGTTTTGGCAGGAGATAATGGATGAAGAACAATAGCATCTGAGAACCCGGCATCTGTAGGTATTGAGGTTTGCGAGTGCCCCCTCCTCAGCGCTGAAACCCTGTGCATCAGCTCACACGGTGTCCCCCGCCTGGCATGGTGAGTCATATGACAGTCTTAGGACTATGGCTTTTTCTCACTTGTGTAACTCTGCACAGCAGATGTCCCGTAGGCAGGATGGGCTGCGAGCCGCAGGCTCTCTGCATCTGACACACGGGATCCTAGGGAGGGGGAGACGGGTCATTGCACCATGTTGTAAATATAGAGACCTTCCCATCAGAGCATGAAATGGGAACAAGTGCAAGTTTCATGCTCGAATTTGTGAAAATCAACAGGTCTGGTGTAAGCAGGGTGATAAACTGTCCACTTGCACGTGTTCTCTGTGGAAGGTGCCATGTGGAGGCTCTCCTGGCACAGTTTTGGGCCCCTCCCCACAAGAAGGACATTGAGGGGCTGGAGCAGGTCCAGAGAAGGGCAGCGGAGCTGGGGAAGGGTCTGGAGCACAGGGCTGACGAGGAGCGGCTGAGGGAGCTGGGGGGGTTCAGTCTGGAGAAGAGGAGGCTGAGAGGAGACCTCATCACTCTCTACAGCTGCCTGAAAGGAGGGTGCAGTGAGGTGGGTGCTGG
>WKFP01013566.1:184334-239798 GCA_011057875.1 Pterocles orientalis | reverse complement strand
AAGGTCTCCCCGGAGCCTTCTCTTCTCCAGGCTGCACACCCCCAACTCTCTCAGCCTGTCCTCGCACGGGAGCTGCTCCAGCCTCGGACCATCTCCGGGGCTCCTCTGGCCCCGCTCCAGCAGCTCCGTGTCTGTCCTGTGCTGAGGACCCCAGAGCTGGGGGCAGCACTGCAGGGGGGGTCTCACCAGAGTGGAGCAGAGGGGGACAATCCCCTCCCTCGCCCTCCTGGCCACAGGTATTAAACTTCTCTTACTGTTGTTCAATGTACTGGAAATAGCTCATCAACAGCAAAGCTGCAAGCTCCCGCTGACTTCAGGATCCTCGATACGTTGTTGGATCTGAAGAAATTGGGAGCACTGTGAAAGCACGTTGGATTAGAGATCCTGAGATGTTCTGCTGATAACTTACCTGGAGCTTTCTGGGGCGGGTGTTGGTGGGGTTTTTTGTGTGTTCAAGAATGGCATGGAGCACGTTACGAGTACTGGGATTCTATGCCAGTGCCTGCAGCTGGCTGTGTAACCAGCCTGGATGGGGAGCCACACGATTTCCCTTCCCTTTTACAGCCTTAAGGAGCTGCTGGGGGTGAGGACATGCGTTGCAGGTCTGTTGTGTTCCCGTGCGCTGTGCTGTACCTGCATCGACGGGAGTCTATGATGCCTTTGTGAAATACCCGTGGAGCCAGGGTACGGGTGAAATGCAAGCTGAAACAGCTCAGGGTGGAGACTGTACAAACAGAGACAAAAGAACCACTCACAGAGGGCTGAGATTCAGCCCTGCCTGTGTGTGGGCCCTCCTGTGATGCCCCAGCTGTGTTGTTACGGCTCAGCTGTGGCTTGGTAACTGTAGCCTTTAGCGGATGGGGGGGCTTCCCTCCTTGCCTTTGGTGGGATGCCCATTGAAAGTGATGTGGGACTTTGTCTCATCCCCACAGGTAGAAAAGCACGTGGTGGTTGAGGTGGTTTGCATCTGACACACGAAGTATTTATTTCTTTTCCACTCTATTAAATGACCTACAAAAACTTAAGGTCATGTTCCTGTTTGGAAATGAGTAGCTGTTTGCTGTGCACTTGCAGTTTTGGAAATTGTCTGCGAGCAATCTGTTCCAGGCGATGGGGAATTTGCAATGTGGTAACCGTGGTACGTTTCCCCCGTGTTTCCCTCAGTATGCTGGAGATCGCTGCGGGGAGAAGGCTGGCCAGAAGGGCAACAGTTCAGACCTCAGAAGCAGACAGCAAAAAAAGATGTGAAGTGCTCGTTGATTTGTTAGGGGAGCCTGGTTTTGTTGTTTTCTTTAGCCCTGGTCCTGCCACTCACCGTCATGTCTCTCTGAGTTAAATAGGATGCTGGATGTGAACAGATGCTGAATGGGTCTATTGACTGTGTTTATAGAGTTACTTCTGGCTATAAAATGGTCTAATTCAACTTGAAATGCTTTGATGAAAAACGTTATGATTTAATTATTTTTTGCATTGGGCTTGGATGTCATTTAATGTCTACACCCCTACAGTGAGTGACCTCAAGACTGCAGTACCTCACGAATAATGTGTCCCACAATACTCCGAGGAGCGTGTTTGCCATAAGACTTGGATGATGTAATTTTTGCGCTGTAAAATAGAGCTCCCACAGAGTCAGCTTTGGGCATGGCACGTACAAGTTCTTCCTTGGCTCCTCAGTTTGGTTATACAAATCTCCATCTGGTTCTCCTATAATTCATTTCATCACGAGGTTAGCACTATTTCTGCGTCTCCAAGGGACTTTATTGAATTTTTCATCACCCTCAGCCAAAGCAGCATCACAGATACTGTTGACTCATCTATAAAGCTTGGAAAAAGTTCTTCTACCTTCCGTCAAATCTTTCCTTCCGCGAGACGATTCTAAAGGCTGACATGGGGAGTTGTTTGGTTTCTTTCTGGGGGCTCCCAGACAGTTTCAGTAACTAGCCTGGAAAACTGGGAGGTGTTTAGAGCTAGTTTGGTAGAGTTGTTCAGGTGTTAATTCTCCTGTTTGTTTTATCCATCAGGATAAACTTGGATTTTATGGTCGTTGAGTGTGACAATAAGCCATCAAGTCAGGACTTTGGATGGGAGAATACCGGATGTGTTTTAAATTCACACAAGACAGGCAATATTTGGAAAAGCTAATAGTGATTTATTTGTGCTTAATCCTTCTAAGCTGTAATTAGGGTAAAATTTCCATTAGTCTCTAGGAACAAAATGGCTCTGTCATGGAGCATTACTGGGTCTGTCTCTAAGCTGGAATTCCAGTAAGTTTTCAGTGGAGGCACTTTGGTATGTGAAAACGAAAAACCGAACACTCCATCTTTGTCATGTGGATGTGTTATCGTCTGTGTGCTGATGACATTTCAGATAGGTCCCTTGGGGAGCTCTTACAGACAACTCCTCAATATAAATATCTGTTCAAACTAAATACAGGAAGCAAATATTAAGTGTACATGTTTTACTGATTTCCGAATGCTATCGCTACCTCATGCAACATGATCTTTACCCAGAAAAGTCAAGTCACTAAGGCTAATAACAGTTTCAGAGTACTTGGTTATATACATTCTTTGGTGTGATAGATGAATGGCAAAGAAGTGTAACCTCTTTCTAATCAATCCCAGTTACAAAAAAGGCTTATTAATAAATCAAATTTGTCAAAATGCACTACAGAGAAATGCTACATGAAAAAGTATGTGCATGTGTGTTGAAAAACAAGTCCTCTTGTTTTCATAGGGAAAGATCTTTCTTTTTCCTTCATTGCGTACGTGCACCATCCTGTGCTTTGCTGGTTCAGCTTCTGTGCCTCCAGCTCCTTGTTTAGGGTCTCGGCACTTTCCATTTCCTTAGCCAACAGCCACAAGCTTGTAGCCAACGTCTTCATTAACGATGTGGATGATGGGGCAGACCGTGCCCTCAGCAAGCCTGCCTGTGACAGAGCTGCGAGGAGTGGCTGACATGCCTGAGGGTCGTGCTGCCGTCCAGAGGGACCTTGGCAGCCTGGAGAAAAGGTCCGACAGGAGCCTCACGCAGTTCAAGACAGAAGTACAGGGTCGTGCCCCTGGGGGGGAACAGCCCGCGGGAGCAGCTCTGCAGGAAGGACCTGGGGGTCCCGGTGAACACCAAGGTGAGCGTGAGCTGGCGACGTGCCCTCGCAGGGAAGGTGGCAAATGGTTTCCTGGGCTGTGTTCGGAGGAGTGTTGTCAGCAGGTCCAGGGGATGATCCCTTCTCTCTGCTCAGCACTGGTAAGGGCGCACCTGCAGGACTGTGTCCAGTTCAGGGCTCCCCAGTGCAACAGACACATGGACATACTGGAAGGGTCAAACATCAGGAAACACTTTTTTTTAATGGGAAGGGTGACAGAGCACCGGCACAGGTTGCCCAGGGAGGTTGTGGAGTCTCCCTCCTTGGAGGTATTTAAAAGCTGTCTGGACATGGTCCTGGACAGCCAGCCCCAGGTGACCCTGCTTGAGCAGGGGCTGGGGCCGGATGACTGCCAGCAGTCCCTGCCACTGTCAACCACTCTTTGGGTCTGCAGAGCTGGAGTGGGAGCTGCTGCCTAGAGAACAGCTCTTTGGTTTCTGGTTCTTCTCCCTTCCCTTTCCTCTCTTCCTGTTCCCCTCCACCCTGGTAAAATATGATTTTTCTGACCAGATGGACATTCTGGTAAGAAAATTATATTGTTCCCCCATGAGAAGTTGTGTGATTATTGATATGATTTTAGTGTTAACCAAGGATGATTTCTTATAGTTGTGAGAATTTTGAAACAACTTGATGGGAACTTACGTCTCTACCTACTAAAAGAACGGGACAAATTCTGTTTCCTAAGCCCATTGTTATCATAACTGGAGGGTTACAGGTTCCCAAGCCAGGATGTCTGGTTAGAAGACATATTTATGGAGATTTAAAAGAAGTCAAGCTTGTATCGTATGACAGCTGATGTATTTTATAAAAGATAAGGAACACAATGACATCCTGTCGTTGTTTGGGCTCTTTCTTACAGATCTATATAGATGACAGAGACTAATCTAAGATGAACAAACATTTCTGTCAACATCTGACCTATGTTTTGAGCTCAGGGCTTTGGATTGACTATTAGAAGAAAAAAAAAAAAGTTCATGTGGCTTGAGCCCTGAGTCATCTTTATCATCTTTGCCTGCTTGGGAGGTTTTTGTAGCCCTCATCTGTGCTTAGAAATAATAATGAAATTTCCTCTCAATTAGACCTGCACAGAGCATTAGAAAATTCAGGATTGGGATTAGAAATGGGTAGAAAATATGACAGTGAAAGGGTGGAGTGAACACAGAAGATGTGGTTTGAGCCCTGGGAGTGTGTACGGCTCCTGGGGTGACAGCAATAGCAGTGAGATGAAGGGAAAATGCCAAAGTCAAGAAGGGCCCACAGAAGAAAAAAAGAAGGTCCAGGAGTCAGAGAGAGGAATACTTTAGATACAGAACAGGGGAGGTAAAAAGCAGGAGCTGGCAGATGAAGACCCCTCAACGTGGGGGAGAGCTGCTGCTGTCCTGGGACATGCCGCGTCTCTCCTGGGAGTTTAACCAAGAGGGGTTTTCCCCTGTGCCATCCTGGAGAGCTCAAGATTAAGGCAAAGGTCTTCAAGAACAAGATCTAGATACCTGCTTGCTGCTGCCTTGAGCTTCATCCGTACCTTCAGAGCTGTTTCTGAGCCTTTAAGGCTTGATACAGCACGTGAGTTTTTTTTTTCCCCCCCGTGGTCCCTTTTTGCATGCAGCACATGGAGATTCCCATCTGAATTGTACCATGGGGGTAGGTGCTGAGAGTTGCCCGTAGTAAGAAAGGGCAAAGAAGGACAGAGCGATTGCTTCTTGTGGTTTTCTTCAAGATGTACGTGTGGGATACACATTCATTTTTTGCTGATTTTTCCTTTCTTCCTCAAAGTCCTGGATATGTGTTCTTGCTTTTGGACTCTATATGCACGGTGTCCTTGGCAGCAGCAGCAGAAGGGCTGAGGACTCTTCCTGTGGATGCGGCTGGAGAAAAAAATTGATTTTTAAGTCATGAGGCACAGATACCTTCAGGGTTCAAATATACACATATATGATACACCTCGGAGATACTGGTTCTTGGTAGAATGACTAAAATCCCTGGAGGTGATTTTCTGCATTTTCTGCGTGATATTTTGGCTGTGCTGGAAGCTGATGCTGTGCTGTCCTTGTGGGCAAACCCAAGCTTTGGTCCCTCCCTGGATGAACCCGTCCTGTTTTAGCGTGGCTGTTTGCATGCTGTTGGTGCAGATTTTTGTGGTGCTGGTAGGACAATGCTGCAGTCTGTGGCTAATGTGGCTCTTCAAAAAAAAACCCACCAAAAAACAACCAAAAAAACCAAACCAAAACCCACCAAACTAAACCAAACCAAACCCAAACCCCAAATAAACAAGAAACTCCCAGGCCAATGAGAACCCAGAATTCTTCCTAAAATGCGTGTCAGTTTTGCTAAAAATAGCTGTTCAATGTCAATCTCTGCTCCCTGAAAAAACATCCTGTTTATATGAGATATATATATATATTTATATGATAGCTTAACCCTATGAAAAAAAAGTGGTCCATTTAATTTTAAGAGAGGCAAACCCAAGCTGCCAGCTTCAAAGTTCTTTGCTTCGATTACTATACACACGGGGCGCTTTGAAACACACACTAGAGAAGCTGATGAAAGACAGAAGCCGTCTTGTGTTCCCAGTTTGGTTTAGCACTTTGGGCTTAACATTAGACATTGGCAGATGGTCTGAAAGATTCGGCATTTGCACAGAGCACAGTAGTGGCAACATGAATTCAAGTGTGGTTTGCAGGTTTTGAAGTTTGGCACGCAGTCAGCAGCTGGCGTGGGCCTTGGCTTCGGAGGCGTCTTCGGTTCAGTGTTTTTCTGGAAGAAAAATGATGAGAATTCAGATAAGCGTAAAATGAGTATGGGTCGGAATAAAGGATAGGGGCAAAGAAAGTGAAGTGTGGGAGCTTCTGGCTTGAAATGAGTCGGCAGTTGCTAGCAGCAAGGCTTGTATTGGTAGGAATCTGGAGGGGTGGTGGGACTGGACCGTGGGAAATGTTGGCTGGAGACCAAACTAGCGAGCGGAAGGGTCGACCTCGTGATCCCCATGTTGTGAGCAGTTAGAAATGTGACTGGGTGGAGTGTTGGAAAATGTTCTGTAGGGAAGAATGTGGCAGCAGTGAAGAAAGGGATGCGAGAATCTGCAATGGTTGTCCGGTTATGAGGAAAACAAAATAGGGAAACACCCTTGGATCCCCAAACTTTTCAAAGGAAAGAGTGGGGCCTCCCTGTCAGTCTGTGGGGCTGGTATCCACTTTGTCTCCTGAGCTGCAAGGCTGAGAGAGGGGTGAGGTCACTTGGCGACGCTCTACATTGGGTGTTTTGTTTGCTGAGCTGCCTTTGGAGCTCAGTAATGCTTTGGGCATCACGTTTGTGCGTGGGAATCCGTAACCGTGCACACAGGTACGTGAGCTGACAGAGATCTCTCAGCCTGCCCCAGGAGTGCTGCTTCTCTGGCTGTGAGTGGGAAAGGTGGAAAGCGTTGGGTTGGTCAGTGTGTGCCTGGGAGAGACCTCTGGAGCCCTCCAGCTCCAGGCACTCTGTTGGCTTTTGTAACTTGGTAGTTTCTCAGGTGTTTCAATTTTCAGGTAAAATATTCTGTGGTCTCTAAGTGCCTTAGGAGCTTTTAAGCCAAAATACTTTGACAGAGTTGAATTACAAGAATGTCCTGCTTTGAGCTGAAGGTGGAACCAAATGATGTCCTGAGGCCCCTTTCGACTTGGGTCATCCTGCAAATTTAGGGAGTGGTTAAAGGAAGGTTAACCACACGAGACATCAATTAGAAAGGGAAAGGAGCCCTAAATGTTTCTGGTCACGGCAATGACTATTTAGCTATAAATGGATGAGGCTTTGGGCAACCTGGGCTAGTGGGAGGTGTCCCTGCCCATGGCAGGGGGTGGGACTCGATGATCTCCAAGGTCCTTTCCAACGCAAACCATCCTGTGATTCTATGGTTCTATGAATGGCTATCATGACATATTAAAAACAAAAATGATGTTTTCTACTCTTCTAGACAATCTTAAAAATACAGGAGTCCAGCCCGTGTAGTATCACATTCAAGACCCAAGGGTAACATTGAGGAAGTCTATCAAACTGAACCTCCTGATCTGATAAAACTACTAGTTAATGTTTTCAACCAAATGCCAACATCTTTGTGTGCCTATATTTAATTTTCCAGCACCTGCAGTTAAAACGCAGCAGATGGTGAGTTTGTGCCCCTGAGCCACAGAGCCTAGACAGTTGACCCACACGGCGTGACTGGGAAGGAGATCCTTTAGGGGGGATACGCTGAAATAATTTTACAAATACTTTAACCAGCTCAAGTTTAACGTACCCTTTGTGTAAGAGAGTACTGTAAAAAATAAAGCAAAATCAAAACCAACAAGCCCCCACAAACCCAAACAATAGCATCTAGGTAATCTAGGATCCCAGTTTTCTTTCCATCATTAAAGTTTTGCATCTGTTGCAAGAGTATTTAGAGCTTCAAACTGCAGGTAAATTAGTTGAATTGGGGAATGGCCATGAAAGCCTTGCAAATGAATGCACCGACAAAAACTGTAGAAGTAATAAACTGTTCTAGCTCAACAATGTTTTCTGGACAGCCACCTACCTTGGAAGATTTCCTGCTCTCTGCCTCTTTCCTGCTGACTTTCTGGGATCTTTTAGTTAAATCTTCAAAGAGAATAGCACAACATAACATTAAATCAATTTGACAGCACGGGTTGTTTAATTGAGATGTTTAATACTGCTTCTGTGCAAGAGAAGGCGGATAAACTGCGTTGCCACCCCATCACTGCATGTTTTGCCATGAAGATGAAAGGTCTCTGGTGTAAAAAATGGGGGTACTTATGCATATTTAGTCATATGAACAAAAATAGGAAAAACCTTTAGAATTCTATATTTTTTTTTCTGTTAAAAGGTAGTGTTACCTCCGTAATTTTGGCAGGAATTAACAAGTGTACGCTGGTTTTCACAGGCAAAGAACTCTTTGCTGATTTGGCTTAAACTCTTCCTCTGTATGATGCCAGCTTTCCTTCATCGGTTCTGTGTTCCTTTCTCACCTACGGTCTTGTTTCACGAAGCGCTCTGTGCAAAGGTGTTCTGTTGATGTGCCTGTGGCTTTGAAAGGTGTTTGAATATTTGTAGGGGCGAATCTCAGATCTGGTAAATTTTGGGGGGGGTTGTTCAGACTATGCCTGATGTAACTTTTTTTTTTCTTTAGGTCAAATCACTAGTGTCTGTGAACTTCCTCATATTATCCCTTGAGGGCTAATAGCATTTCCTGCAGTTGTTACTGTCGTACCAGCTCGAATGCTGTTTGTTGCTATATATAAACTCCGTGACTAAAACTTGTCTTGGGATCTAACGCAGTGAGACTGTTCAAGTGTGAGATACTGCCCAGGCTGGATGAGGCTTTGGGCAACCTGGGCTAGTGGGAGGTGTCCCTGCCCGTGGCAGGGGGTGGCACTGGATGGGCTTTGAGGTCCCTTCCCACCCAAACCGTCCTGGGATTCTGTTCTATGAGACATTTATTCCGTGTGTGTGAAGTTTGTAATAAAAACTACCTATATGTAGTGAATGACTGGGGTAAAAAATTTACATAATTGCCAGGACTGACAGGATTACAGAATGAAGAAGACACATTTTTGGGGCTGTTTGAGGTGGTTCATTTATTATCCTTGCATCGCTATAGTTAGGGTTCCATGTCTTTACAAAACAGTGGGAGGGAAAGCTGTACTTCAAGCGTGTAAAGTTACTTCCACTTAGTAAGAGCATGTCTTAAAAAAGGCGTTGCGCTAGCTAGGATTGGTGGTTTAGATTCAGCTCCAGCTGGCAGATTACATTGGCTTTTTTTTTTGCTGCCCTTTGAAACTTTCTGATGGTGACCGGGATTTTTGTAAGCCATTTAATTCTATATTAATTAATTTGCTATAGTACAATTACACAGGATTGTCTGGGTTGCTTTGCCTATAAATTTTCTTCAATAACATCCAGTTGAAGGGTCTATGATGACATTAAACAGAGATTTAAACACTGATATGATGTAAATGAACATTAATTGTTCCAGGGAATTTGATAAAGAAGAAAACGATGCCCAGGGGGCAGATGAGAGGGAAATGTAGAGATGCTTTTTTTGACAGGGGGGTGTTATAATTGTTTCTTCTATAGTTCCTTTGGGGTGGATAAAACACCTGCTTTTCCCAGCTGGCCTCTGATCTCGTATTCCTCATCCTCTACCTACTGTGTTTTCAACAGCTGCCCAGCTGACCAGCTCCTTACAAGTCTCATCTGCAACGATACAAACGTTGGAACAGGCTGCCCAGGGCAGTGGTGGAGTCACCATCCCTGGAGGGGGTCAAGAAACGTGTGAATGTGGTGCTTGGGGACATGGGTTAGTGGGTTGGGTGGGGTTGGGTTGATGGTTGGACTTGATGATCCTTGAGGTCTCGTCCAACCTTAATGATTCTGTGATTCTATAATATGGGAAGATGTAATACAAGCTTGTGAAAATATCGATAACACACACACCTCTAACCCCTGCTGATACAGCTGCCATCTCAAGTACTATGAAAGCACGTGTTAATGATTGCATGTTGTACTAGTGGATGCTAGCAAATCCTCTGCTTACCTTTTAAGATGTATTTCAACTCTAGCCTTGGATTGTATTGAATCTGAGCCAGACATAGCATCTTTTGATACCATGAGCACTCTGGTTGAGGGAGAGGTGTGTAAACAGCTGATTGCAGATGAGTTTTATTACTCGAGTATGGCTACAGCAACATTTAAAACCTGAGCTGTAACACGAGTTCCTTTTTGGGGTGGTCAGCCAAGACAAGCGGGCTACGAAGAGGTGGGAGTTATGCCAAGATTTGCTCTTTTGAATTATTCTTGCGTTTTCAGTGTCAAATGCTCATTCTGTTTGAGTGCACGTAGGAGAAGAAGGAGCAGAAAGGTAAGCTGGAAGTTATGCTGTCTGCTTACATTCAGCCCCTTAGTCTGCTGTAGATTTCTTTTCTGACCTTAGCTAATTGCTGCGTCTCTCTGGTGACTCTCAAATGGGGAAGCAGCGGAGTTTGGCTTCACCGCAGAGTGGTGAGGATACACGGATGCTCTGCTCCTGTGGGACGAGGTGTCTCCTGCAGACAACCCAATGGGGCTGAGAGGGAGGGAGGGTTTTTAGGAGGTGTTGTAGAACCATTCAAAGCAAAAGGAGCTGACAGCATGGGGGGATTTTTGATATCTTGGAAGTCTGTTGGCAAAACGCTCTGGCATGATGTAGCCTACCTGCCACGTTTAAGGCATGGGCACGTTTTTGGGAGAAGAGAGAAACCAGCTGAAGGGACTGTATTTTATATGTCTGATTTTGTTTGGAATTAAAAAAAGATAAATTGAAAGTGTGAGACTGAAGGCATCTAGGATCACAAGGACCATAAAATGACATGGCTTGGGAGGCTGCAGAGCAGCACAAGCTCTCATAAACTTGCAGTTGAACAGCCCTGAGTTAACCCAGGGTCCAGGGGTTCAGATTTAATTGGAAATGCACGTGTGGGGCAACTGCTTCTCCTTAGAGAAATGTCCTGAGCAAGAGTGCGGAGAAAATACCAGAAACAAGGTAAGAAACCAGCCTGCTTTAAGCAAAAGTCCTAAAAGCCTGTAGAAGGAAGCTAAACAAGAGTTTTCTTTTTTAAATTATTAAAATTTTGACAGAGTTATGAATGACGTTCTGCAGCCAATTATCCCCAAATACCTGTTGGTTTCTTGAAAGAAAAAAGTTGGCTTAAGTTACGCTGAAAGAGTTAGGGCAGACACTAGGAAAAAAAATCTTGTGAAGAGAGAAGTTAAGCACTGGCCTAACAAGTTTCTTCCCGAACAGGACAGATGGTCACCTGCCACTAACGGCAGGGACAGAGCTGGTCCTGTCTTGGATCAGTAGATGATGTCTGGCTCTCCCTTGCACTGCTCTTTTCTTTTCTTCCCCTGGTTAAAGATCCACACCTCCACACCAGTACGTGGAGGTTATATTAATACCTTAGAGAACCGTTGATTTCTCTGCCACAAGAGCAGATTCTAAAAAAAAGTTCACTTTTTCTATCTGTACTAGAGTTTAAAAGGAAAATCAATGCCCATATTAATAGAAAACACTTCAAGATGAAAAGACAGTATGATAGGACCTGAAGTGAAACCTTTAAAATGAAAATGAGTTGTCTGACTTTCTTTTTTTTTTTTTTCTTTCTTTTTTCCCCACTATAAACTGTGATTTTCCGCTTTGCCATTCTTGGATGCTGTGGCTCTATTGCCACTAAGCTCCACGCTTAGTTCTGCATCCTAAGGCATTTATATGAAATGGCAATGTTGCAATAAGCTATCAAAATAATCCATGAGACTCAACAATTGTATTTTCTACAAATCTTGTTAATTTGACACCAATTTTACTAACCTACTATGGAGATGTGCGGGAGATCTTGGAGATGCATTTTGGTGCTCCTTGACAGGTTGCATTCTCTCTTCTCTTCAATTATCAGATGAGAATCAGCAGCTCTGAGCAAGCTGTAGCAGAGCAAAAGGCTTAGGAAGAGGTTCTTACTTTCCATCCTGGCGAGGAAAAATTCCATTGCCGCGAAAACCAAAGTTGGTCAAAACCTGCATGTAGAAGAGACACAAGGATACGAATCTCAGCAATGGTTTTCTGTCATGTTGTGCAGCTTTAGCATCACACCTGTGACAATTCTTTTGCTTCCAGCTCTTTGCCTCTGAGACCAGAATACCTGTTGTGCAGTTGTCTGAGTGGAAAAATGCTATCTCAAATATAACTGTCTCAGATGCTCTTTTTTTCTTTATTTTTTTCCCTGGTCTTTTCTCAAAAGGTTTATTTTCCCAAAAGCTGTGGGTGAGCTCTCCCCACTGAGTTTTACAGAGTTGTTTGTTGTAAGTTGTTTGTTACATGGAAGTGCTTCAGTCTAATCTCTGCTGCTGAACTGAGCCTGTGTTACACTGTTTTTATAGCTTCTGCTGACCCCACTCTTCTTTGGGAGATGTCAAATTTTATGTCTCTAATTCCAAGTGCTTGGGCTCGTTTCTAACATAGTCTGTTCTTCAGGCTGTGCTCGTGTCGCAAATTGGTGCTGGGTACATGGGCACCGCTTTCGTTGCAGGTTAGAGCTGGGCCACGATCCGTTAGGATGCCGTTAGGATTTGCAAGGGTGCACGTGTGGATCCTTTGTGGTTTCAGCATCTCCATGAGCTGCAACCCAAGTAGACGTGTCCGAGCCTGGAGTTTACTGTAGGGGGTTTGACCTATGGGGAACTGACTGCTGCATCATCTGGATTTCAAACGATTTGCAGCTGGTGTGAAAGTGGAGATCCAACCTGGATTGTGGCTGTGGGTAGATGTGTCCTTTGAATGAGTTGATTCAAATTTTGTAATAGGAGAAGGGAGAGTCTCTAATTTGATGACAAATCACCTACTAGAGGAGAAAGTACATCTTCTTTAGAAGAAAATTAAAATTGCAGTAAAGAAAAGAAACAAATCCTGGTATGAAAATTTGTTGTGGTGGTAAAATGATGGGCTGGAATTTTCAGCTATTGCAGTTTAGCAAAGATTCAAGATGACATGTCTGTTTTCATTTTTTCCATACTCTGATCTTGCAAACTCTTATGCAGAAGTTCAGCCTTTGCCTGTGGTAGTTGCCTGTGAATAATGGGAGGTCATTTCCTGTCACAGCTGATTTCACTCTATTCGGATATTTATCCCCATACAACAACAAAGTGAACAACCCGAGACATACATAAAGTCTGCCGTGAACACTGGAAGGGAAAAATTGAAATGTTTTTAGGAGGTTTGACAAATTCGGATCAACTCATAAATAAGCCGGCATCACCATAAATAGCTGAAAACAGCTGCTTAGAAAAATACAATCTTAAAGTATGTGAACAGAGGAATATAAATTATTGAAAGCTGTGTTACATCGCTCAGTAACTCGCTGACAAATCTTCACCTGTGCTCTGCTGCTACGCTCCCATTTTGAAAAGAATAGGACAGAAAAAGAGGGAAAGAGAGGAAAAAAGCAATAATTAGTGGATGCCTCGAAAGATGTTGAAATTTTGAGATGGAGAGAGACTGAAAACGTCAGGAAATTAAATGTGGAGGTTAATCGGGTGACTGGGAATGTTGTGAGCGATTATTTAATGACCACCTCGAACTGTGTTTTTCAGTCTCCAGAACAATCCCATCTCAACCATCAGGTTTCAGCAAGGGAATAGCAATAAAAAGGGAAATGGTGTGTTAAGGGACATTTGGAGGGAAGGAAATGAATCCACCTGCGACAGATGGGAATCACTAGTGCTGCCAGCAGCACTGTGCTGAGCCCAGCCCCAGGGTTCCTCTGCGGGATTGGTTTCCTAACAGCAGGTTGGGAGCGACCACACAGAATGCAGAGCAAAGGTATGTGCTTTTCAAGGCTTTGAAGGGTATCACCAAGATGTAAAAACACATGAGTAAATACAAAGAAATAGCTGCTACTTATCCTCAAACCACAAAATAATTTAAAATAAAATCAATGCAAACAAAGCCCTTCCACAGAAGAAACCTGGAGACCCTATTTGGAGTCTAACCTGAATCTCGGTGCATTTGGCTTGTTTTGTGCAGTGTTGCAGCGGTGGGCTGAAAATCATAGGTCCCCTGTTGGCATAGACCTCTCATTGGCCTGTGAGGTTCTGGGAGAAGGATCTTGCAGAGTTTTTGGTAGACACCTGAATTCCTCAATCCCCTTCCCATGTTCTTCTAGTGCTCCTCTGGAAAGCTCTTTGCCAGCCCCACCCAACACACCTCCCCGTGTTGCATGAGAGCTTTATGAAAATCTTCAGCACCCTGGGAAGCACCTTGCTTGGTCCCAGGGACTTTTCTGTGTCCAGCTGGTTTAAGTGCCCTCTGAACTGGATCTTCTCCCGCAGTGGGTAATGCCGTATTCCCAGAGGCTCTGCTTCTAGGCTCAGGCCAAAAGCAGACCTGAGCAGTCTGGGGAAGGCGTCAGGTACTTCATCTCTCTATATATCCCAGTTCCCATGACTGTTTGAGTCACTCTGGATATGCCTAAAGCCTCCCTTGGCTGCATTGTTGGTGGCTGTGCGGTTGGGCAGCAACGGGTAACCGCACAAGGGTCCAGAACAGCCTCGGCAGTCTCTCTGCAACTTCCCAAGTCTCAGCCTCCAGCAAGCAGCAAACCTCTGGAGTCTGGCAGTGAGATACTGGGGCCTGAGTGGTGAGCCCTGAACCAAAGTTGACCTCTAGATGAACCTCACAACCTAACAATATATCTGATATGTATAATATTGATCACATATGCAGTGTATTACCTTATTAATATATGGCAATTTATAAAAGCTTAGTGTAACACTCATAGAGCTTTGCTGTAATGCTTGCAACCTTGTGTAAGGTTAGCCAGCAGAATACTATTAATTTTGTAACAGTAGCCTCGTTTGTCAAAAACAGATAAGCCTCTAAGTAAGAGAATGTGTCAAGTTGTGACAGACTTTGTTGAGAGATACATAATCAAGATTACCAAACTCTTTTGTTCTTGTTATTTCCCTTCTGCTGCTCTGACCAAGCTCGAGATGGGAAGGGGAAAACCATACCAGATGTGCTTTTTGCAGTTTAAGATATAAAGTTGTTAATTCGACTTTATAAAAGCAGGGACTGTTTGCAGGGAAATTTGAAAGCCTCAGCTATACAGTGGACGCACTGTATGGAGATTTCCCAATTGCCAGGAAGGGTTCTCCAAATCCTCACTGCAACTGGGCTCCCCAGAGACTGTGGATCTGGATGATGCTAACATATTATTACAGCAATTGGTGATGGATCTTTCTTAATCACTATCACTAACTCTATGGAGTAATGATTAGGTGCATTACCTTATTTTATGCTTGCTATAGTAGTTCGCTTATTATTTTGCTGCTTTACCCTATCTCGCTTTATTTTCACTGTATTGTTTTTCTCATTATTTTATCATTTTAAACATAAGTAAAAATAAGCCAACTTCTTTAATTTGGTGCCTGTGTCCTTTGTGGTAACCCCACCAATTGTCAAAACAGGCGGGCGGTGCCTCCACAGAGGGTCTCTGCGGTGGCTGTCTCCCACTGCTTCCTTGTGATGTGGACATGGGCTTCAGCCTTGTCCTTCTGGATGACCCAGAGTCAGTGTTTTGCCAATAGACGGGGTCAGCACAAGGGACACAGACACCAACTTAAAGAATTGAGCTTATCTTTACTTATGGTTAAAGCAATAACAATAAAATAATAAGTAAGAATGAAACAGAATATGATAATATAATGCAAAGCAATAAGATAAAAGACTAAATAGTGCAGTGCAAAGAAAACAAGACAGGTATTACTATATGTGGTCGACCATAGTGATTAAATAAGGTACATCACCAGTTGCCCTAATTACCATCAGCTGGATCCGCAGTCACTGGGGAGCCCTGATTGCACCAAGGATCTGGAGAACCTGTCCCGGCAATTGGGAGGTCCTACGCAGTGCACCCACTCGTAGGTGAGGTCTTCAAAGTTGCTGCAAGAGGATCCAGCTTTTTATACCATTGGATAAACAAGCTGACATCACTTCAAATGCAGAACATCTGGGTTCATTCTCTATTAGATTTCCCCCCCCAAACCTGGCCAGGGCTCAAGGAGGAGCCAAGGGAGCTTTTTATCTGTTTGGCTTTGGCCACGTTGTTCCAACCAAGGCCGGACAGCTGGTCCTGCAGCCTCGACAACCTGTCTCTGAACTTGGGAAGAAGGGACAGTCTCACGACATTTGATCTTCACTAGTGATTATACTGTAACTGAACTATTTGCTAATGAGCACACATACTTTACTAATGATCAGGTGCTGTTCTTATACGTTGTTCTGTTGGAGGGTTTTGTCTAGAGGCCAACTTTGGTTCGAGGCCTGCAGCTCAGGCCTCATATTTCAATCGGTCCTTTGACCTATAGATGAACCACAACAACCTTTACAATGGTTCTTTTACTAACAAAATCTTAGATTTGGGTATCAGGTGTAAAGGCATTGCTTCTGGTTCTTAAATCAATTTTTGCTCATCCGTCAAAGCTATGAGATGCATTCCTTTCAAAACATGTCTAATTAAGTACGTAAAGCAGGGGGTTAAACATGGAACAGAAAGTAGAACGGTTAGTTGCACAAAGGAAAAGCATATGTTTAACCCATGGTCCCCCTGGTAATCATGAAAATATCTCTAACTCCCAGCCTTCTTAACAGTAAATACAGAGCAATCTCCCTGAATATTTCATGTTACCGCTCCTTTTCTATCAGGAACTAACTTGCATGCACCTTCTCTTCACATACATCTTCCCCTTTCTTGAGTAATATGTTCTCCCAAATGGACCATTGCGGTAAACAGATTTAGTTGCACAGGATCTATAAAACGAAATTCTATACCATCTAGTTATTCTCACATACAACACTTAGTTGCAGGGACATATTCCCCTTTCAGAAAAAGGGTAACAAAACCTCAAACCAACCAACCAAATAAAAAATTCTGTGACCCGATTCTTCCAGAAGGGACATTCTGGGAGATGTCCATTTTGTGCAAGGCCAAGCCCCATGGCCATCAGCCTGCCACGAAGGGCACAACCACCATCGGCAGCCATCGCCTTGTAGATAGGCATCACCAAAATGTTTTATCCCGCTCTGTTAGTTCATGTGGGAGTTCTTACTGCTTTTCTGATTTTTGTACGTATGTGGCTGTGTTATATCTGTTTATCCTGTGATTGGGATTGCCATTGCCCACAATCACCTCCCTCTTCTGATGAAGCCATGGACCCACCGGAGCCATGAGCAGATTCCATTACATGTATTCTTGTTTATAAAGTATTTTGTGTTCTCTTTATTGTAACTTTGTTTATTATGTGGTTTGGCTATAGTGATGTTTTTTGCCATGAATTAGCTTTTGCCTTGTTAAGTAAGCGTAGGTTTATCTAGATTGTGTAAGATGCTCTTTTCCTACTTTTCCTAATGTTTTCCATCACCACTAAGGAGAGTAAGAGACTGTTTGTTCCGAGACGCCCCGGCAACACAAACTGACATCCTGTTGTTGTTGGGGAAGAGCAGACATTGTGGGCCAGCAGACTGGTGAAGATTGGTTCTGAGGCTGGGTCAGACCACAGTAACGTCTCTTTATGGGGGCACACGACAGCCTGTGACCACCTGAAGGCCCCCGGAAGGCCCCTGGAGCGGAACTGAGCACGCCCGAGGCTGCACCACTGAGCACAAGCTCTCTGCATGAACTGTGGAACAACAGAAGGGTGACGTGCCATGGTGCTGGACCAGATAAAAGCGACCCGCCATCAGCGAACCCTGGACTCTTGGACCATTGAACACCTGTAACATCTGGACTTCCTTGGTGGTGACTGTTCTTGCAACCCTATCTTGGATGCTTGCTTAACTTCCATCTTTCTTCTCATTTTGTTCTATTGCTACTTTCCCTCAGTTTGTTTTTGATAATAAAACTACATTTAGTTGCACAACATTTGACCTTGTTTGTGTCTTAATTTTGTCCTAAAAAATTTTACCTTTTGGGACGGTGCTTAAATTTTGCTAGGGTTAATTTCCCAACCCTTTTGTCTAGTGTGATCCACCATCATTTCAAGTATTTGCTGCACTTCTTCATCTGTCTAATGAACTATTTGAGTATGGGGGGGCAGCTTTATTTCATCCAGATGTTCAGCTGCCATTCAAAGGCAGATGGTGGGGCTACGCAGCCACCCCTGAGGCAATCGGGTAAAGGTATACTGTCATCCCTGCTGTGTAAAGGCAAATTGATCCCAATTCGCTTCTGCAATTGGAATAGTGAAAAATGCATAAGTCAAATCTGTTACAGCATACCAAGTTCCTGCGTGTTTTTCAACTCTTTCTGTTAAAGTAACTGTATCTGGAACAGCTGCCGCAAGAGGCTTATTTAACTCTCTAAAATCCACGGTCGTTCTCCATGCCCTGTCACTCTTTTATTGTTCCAGGCTGCGGTAGTTGACTTTAAAACTCCTGTGTCCAGTAAATCGTTAAATGCCTGCAAAATCTCTTCATGCCCTCCCTGGGATCCTGTACTGCTTCATTGCCACTGATTCGGTTGCGGCAGGAATTTGCACAAGTGGCATTTTCACTTTTCCTATTAAAATTATTCCAAGACTGATATAATTTTTCACCCTGAACTGGTACTGACCATCCGGGAGGTTCAGAGTTAATCCCTTCAGAATGTCTATTCCAGTTGTGTATTCAAGGACAGGAACAATCCTAACGGAATACAATCGCTTTGGGAGGTTTCCTATTTCTATTTGTGTTTGCACAGCTTCAATTTGTTTTCCTCCCAAACCTGTAATAATTACAGGTTGTCTTTTGAATTTCTTGGGGTTTCCATATATTAAGGAGGCCTGCGCTCCAGTGTCAGTTAAGGCTTTTAGTGTTTGTGGGGACCGGCTTTTCCAAAATAACTGAATCTCTGTATGGGGCTGTTGGTCCTTCTGCGCCCACTGCAATGGAGCTTGGCCGTTATCTCACTCCCGTTTGTCACACTGGACTGACTCCCTGGTCTGTTTCCATGGGTATAAGTCAGAACACAGCTCCCAGTCCTCCTTTTCCCCCAGAAAAACTGATCTGCCTGCAGAGGGCACGCCGCGTAGGGTTGGGGAGTCCCTTCATAGGGATGGGGAGTCCTGTTGAGGTTCTGGAGGAGGTGCTGTAGGCTGTTACCCCTGGACCTCTGGGTTTAGAACTCTGCACGCTCCTGATGGTTTATTCAGCCCTCTCTGTAGATTCGCCAAAGTTCATTAGTTGAACCACCATCAATTTTATCACGGGGCATGCTATCCTTTAGCAAAGCTGTAAATATTTCCCTGCAGGATATTCTGTTTTCACTGCCTCTGAAATTGTCTCAAGTATCTTGGCCTCCCGCGCTTCCTCGGAGGCCCCGTTCTCCGAGATCACCCAGCTGCTGCACTTTCTCAACCGCCTCAGTGAGAGGGTTTCCTGCCTCGTTAATTGAAAGAGTCATAATCACATTTTTATATGCTGGGGGAGCAGTTCTGATCAGCCTGTTTCTCATGGTAACAGATAAAGCATTCTGCATCATAGTGTCAGCATCCCTGGTAAAAACAGCCCATGTCGTCCCCTCTTCCTTCATTGCTGTACACAGTCCTTCAAAGTATACCACTGACGGTCAAGTCCTGGCCAGGCATTTTCTGTAGGTATTTGTCATGACACCCTTCAGCAGCTATAGCTAGCAAATTAGTGTCTCGAGTAACGTTTTGAAATGCATCTTGCACAACGGAATCTGAACTGAGAACTACAAACTTCTTCAAATCTCCAGCGTCCAGGGTAACCCCCGCCGCTCCCTGATCGTGCAAATGCACCATCCAGGAAACCAGAGCCTCTCCCGGTTTCTGTTTAAATCGCTCAATTATGTCATTTATTTCATGCTGAGTATAATCCTCTGTCACATCTTTTCTCACTTGCTGTCCATTATAATCTAATTCAATTTTTCTCCTCCATGCTGGTCTCACATCTATGAATTAATCTGGGGAACCAGCCTCATCAGAATCCATAGAATCTCAAACATCTCCATCCTGTTTATTGGGATCCCACTGCACAGCTGCTTCTGCAATCACTGCATGCACTTTCTTACAATTCACTCATCCTCCTCGTTTTTTGTACTTGTACTGTGCAACCACCACGGCAGCCCCCTCAGCTACAGTTTGATAAGCATCCAGCTTATCAGCAAGCAGCTTGTTTTGACACTGCAACATCACAATTTGACTGCAATTCACACATCTGTCGCTCCGTACGGGAGCGTTCTGATAACAATTGTTCTTTCTGTTGGTGCTGTTTCCGATATGCTGTTAACAAAATCCATCCCCATCTCCCCGAACCCACAATTTCTTTTCCTTTTTCAATACCAGGCAGTTTTTGAATACATTCTAATACATCCAGCGGTTTGGCTTCTTTCATGTGTTCCTGTGTGATCTGATCTAGGTGTTCCTGCTCCGGCAGGGGGATTGGACTGGATGATCTTTCGAGGTCCCTTCCAATCCCTAACATTCTGTGACTCTGTGATCCAACTCTCCCACCGTTCACACGGTTCTCCGACCTTAGCCCACTTGAGAGCCAGCAAACTGTGAGGAGGGATATCCCATCCGGGAATTTTGGACGGGACTGATTCATTCCATTTGGAATTAAAAAGTGACATTTTTTTCTTCTGTTCTGATCCTGTCCGTGATGCCAATTAATGTTTTGCCAATAGACGGGGTCAGCACAAGGGACACAGACACCAACTTAAAGAATTGAGCTTATCTTTACTTATGGTTAAAGCTATAATAATAAAATAATAAGTAAGAATGAAACAGAATATGATAATATAATGCAAAGCAATAAGATAAAAGACTAAATAGTGCAGTGCAAAGAAAACAAGACAGGTATTACTATATGTGGTTGACCATAGTGATTAAATAAGGTATATCACCAGTTGCCCTAATTACCATCAGCTGGATCCGCAGTCACTGGGGAGCCCCAGTTGCAGCGAGGATATGGAGAACCTGTCCCGTCCTGCGCAGTGTGTCCACTCGTAGGTGAGGTCTCCAACGTCGCTGTAACAGCTTTTTATACCATTGGATAAACAAGCTGACATCACTTCAAATGCAGAACATCTGGGTTCATTCTCTATTAGATTTCCCCCCCCCAAACCTGGCCAGGGCTCAAGGAGGAGCCAAGGGAGCTTTTTATCTGTTTGGCTTTGGCCACGTTGTTCCAACCAAGGCCGGACAGCTGGTCCTGCAGCCTCGACAACCTGTCTCTGAACTTGGGAAGAAGGGACAGTCTCATGACATTTGATCTTCACTAGTGATTATACTGTAACTGAACTATTTGCTAATGAGCACACATACTTTGCTAATGATCAGGTGCTGTTCTTATACATTGTTCTGTTGGAGGGTTTTGTCTAGAGGCCAACTTTGGTTCGAGGCCTGCAGCTCAGGCCTCATTACTTCAGTCAGCTAACCCCCTCCTGTAGCTCCTTTACTGGTGGCGTGGGACCCCCACCAGCGTGCACCTCCCAGAGGTGTGGGGCTCGAGGGCATGCCCAGGGCAGTCCCTGTGCCCGAGACCCAGTGGCTGTGTCCTCCTTATCATACAATCATAGAAACATTAAGGTTGGACAAGACCTCAAGGATCATCAAGTCCAACAGTCAACCCAGCACCACCCAACCCACTAACCCATGTCCCCAAGCACCACATCCACACGTTTCTTGACCCCTCCAGGGATGGTGACTCCGCCACTGCCCTAGGCAGCCTGTTCCAATACCTCATCACTCTTTCCGTGAAGAAATTTTTCTAATATCCAGCCTAAACCTCCCCTGGTGCAACTTGAGGCTGTTTCCTCTTCTCCTATCGCTTGTTACTTTAGAGAAGAGGCAGCACCCACCTCACTGCACCCTCCTTTCAGGTGGTTGTAGGGAGTGATAACGTCTCCTCTCAGCCTCCTTTTCTTATGGTTGGTGCAGCCCAGCAGTGCCAGCAGCGTGCCCCATGGGGTGCTGTCACTGGCCTCACGCCATCTGCAGCAGTCCCACGGGGGCTCCAGCAGCGTCTTCGGGGTGTCTTTGCACTGAGCATTAAGTGCTGCGGTTTGTGCTGGTGGCCTGCTGAACTCCAGTGTGTCCACCCTGTTCACAATCACCCTCCACACATCGTGCTGAATGTGCTCCTTTCGCTTAGAAACCTAAACTAATGAACCAAATAACTTAACTACCAAAAGTCGTCATGGCAAAAGTGCTTTTATGGCCTTGTTACCCCCAGCAAAGATCAAATGGAGAACAGTGGGTCTGCTTGTGCCCACACCCATCCCCTCCCTTTGAGCTTAAGTGCAAGTTATTATAAAAAGATTTTTCCTGTGGGAAATATCGTGTGTATCATCATCTGCTACTGATCATAATAGGAAATCCTCAAAATACTCAAAGTTTTCCTCTTTTCTTCAGTACAGCTAGATGTAGTATAATAAATACCACTACACTGCCTGGAGAGAACTTTCTTGGCTACTGCCAGCCCTACTGTTTGCATCTGCTTGCCTGGGCGTACCTCTGCAGCGCTTGTTTTTCCACTCGTTCAGATCACTTCCATTTACAGTGACCACAGCATTTGAGTGCTACCAAACTCAGCTGCTCTGGAAGCCCTGAGGGCAATGGCAATCCCACTTGCCAACAAGTTTTGACATTGGATGAGGGATTTAGATTCACATTTATGCTGATCCCTTGAACATAACTATAAAAATCATTGCACAAAAGCATTTTACACAAACTGTAATAGCCATTGTGGCTGTTCTGAATATGATTCCATGTTTAGAAGAGTCAGTGATTCTCGATTTTTTTTCCCATAATGTCTATTTTGTGTTAGTAAATGACCAGGGGAAATATCATTATTTGATTGTCCCATTTGTGTACTATTTTGTGGGTATCCTCTATTCTAACTTAACTTTTCTGATTCACTCTTAAAAAAATGGCTATGATTGTGGAAAACAGGTTCCATGTTTTGAGAGTCTGTTCCAGTCTAATACTTTGTTCGTTATTTCATGTTCTACCTTTACATTTTGCCTTGTCTAAAAAAAAATGCAAATCGTGCGGTTGTGGTGCTTGGGTCTAAGTATAACCTCAGTTTGGTCAAAAAATGATCCATGTGCTGTCTATGAAGGCAGACATCTCTGTAGCTGAAAAGCAACTTTTTTTTCAGACTTCAAGCAAATTTAGGTCCAAGTCTTTTTTCTCTAAAGAGTCATAGTTGAGACTATTTTTACGGCTCTTTGCTAATACCTCTGCTTATTGCTATCAGCTGTGTTTCTCCTCCAGCCTATTTTCCTTCAGGCTTTCCAGAAGTTACCCTGGAGCCAGAGCTGCAAGTGAAGCTCAGTGGTTACACACCTTTTGCTCAGGGATTTCATCAACCTGCCCAAACGGTTGCCAGACCAACTCGTGTTCCTGCTGCCTGTGCGAGACCCTTGCATGGAGCGTGGTTTGATGGCAGGACACCAAGTTCCTCCCTGCTGTGGCCAGGTGGCTGCAAGAACTCAACTTTCCCTTTTTATAGAATGGGTTTAAATCCTTGTTCACCTGTATAAAAGTTTGTTTTTGAACAAAAAATGACACAAATTTCTAGGATTAACATTTTTCTAGGATGCCACTGTGTTACATCCAAATTTCTGCTTCTTTTCTCCTTTAAATTCTATACGAGGCTGTAAAATCCTATTGACCAAAGTCAAACTGGCAAGTGGCAGTGGAGGGCTTCTCTCAGTCTATTCTCATTCTTTTTGTTCTGTCTTCCAGACTCTTATCTCTGGCCTTTTGTGTATTTTTTTTTCGTTCCCAAGTAGAGGAGCCTAGCACAAGGGGCACTGTCTTTTCTTTCATTTCTCTAGACCAAAACCACAGTCAGTTAACCAAAATGAATTGTGGATGTTGTACGCAGATAACCGCACCAGAGCAACTACTATAGTGTTGCAGTTTGTTATATTTCTGTGCAATTTTAACTGTAATTTTTTAGAAGTTATTGAACTCCATTTACCCTTCTTGCTCTCCTACTCCTTTTATTTCTATTTAGTGATTCTACCTTTTGTTTTCTTTCATTTTCAGTGATCCACTGCACGCTGTTGCTTTTGAAACAGAGTTTCCTTTAGACTAATTGCTCTTGCCTTTCATCATTTGTTTCTTTTTCCTTTTGCACTCTTTCATTGTTTCCCTACCTTGTCCTCATCATCTCCAGCTGGATAATCCTGAGGAATGAAGCAGTGAAATTGGATGAGACGCAACAGTGCAGAGGCCAAGTTCAAACACTCTCAAGCTTGAGAGCAAAAAAAATATTGGAAATTAATGGCTTCTGGAGTTCAAATGACAGAAGGGGAAGGACCAGGTGTATTGATCACAGCAGGAATAAGAGTGACAATGTGCTGCAGCTGGGGAAAAAGTGAATTCAATTCTAAGGTGTATCAAAAGAAGTATTTGTAACAGAAATATGGAAGCAATTAATATTGTATGCAGGATACTGGTCTTCATTTAGATTATTACGTCCAATTTTGGTCAACCATGTGGGGCAAAAATGCATTTAAATTAAAATTCATGTCAGCAAAGAATAGTAAACTGATTACAAAATGCCATTGCTTGAGATACCGCGTGACCTAGCACTGTCTCCAGTGATACTGCCCCACACACCCAGTTTCTTTGTACTCTGCCTGACATGACTCAATGTGGAAAGCGGCGCGGACCTACATTCCCTCATACATGTTGATGACAAATGTGAGAACATTCTGTTTACACTTGGGATAAGCCTGAAAATTGTCAGGCAAAAGGAACTTGTTCTATGCCTGGAAACAATCCTTAAAGGGTCAAATATTTCTGAATTTTTAAAGAATGCCTGGATACTAATCCACTGGTATTACATCTAACTGTACGGTTTTAAAAGCATCTTACTAACGTACAACAGTTCCTCGTTTCCTTGATTTCATCAAACTCTTTTATTGTATTTTCAATAAAAATAAAATGAGGTAGAGAAAATTGTTTCAAACTGCCCTCTTTACTTTGAGAAAGGAAGGCAGTTCTTAGAGTCCCTGAGACATGTTCCATCTGCATAGTAAAAGTTGTACTGACTTTGGGTTTTACTCTTCTTGTGTCTAATGTCACCTGTTCCTTACATAAAGTATAAGGTAACAGTCATCCTTCAAGTCCTCAAACCCTGGAGGACCGCAGTGATTGAGTTCTGCAGTCCTCCAGCGTTTGGGGCGTTGTCCTGGGTGGGCAGTGTTCTCCAAGTCCGGGGCAGCCCACATTGCACTGGCTGAAGCAGGAGGCTTCACAGCTTTCACACCTGTGAGTAGCTCGTATCATGCATATACATCACGAGAGCATCAGTATGAAACTGATGGCCTCCTCTACCATCGATTCCTGCCAAAAGTAGTTATAATTCAATCCGTGGAAGAGAGCTGATCCTTTCTTTTCTCTGTGTCTGATAACTGCATACACAGATGCAGTTGCAAACGTTGTAGGGACTGCATCAACCCTTCTGACCTCAGACTGCTTGGGGGCTTCCTGATGACTATGGAGCAGTTAAGAAAGACAAACAAGGCACACGGCCAATCTAAAAAGATTTGCTGGGTGCAGGAATATGCAATAACAAGCCTAACTGGGCTTGCATATAGTACTGGGACCAGTGTTGTTTAACATATTTGTTAGAGACATGGACAGTGGGATCGAGTGCACCCTCAGCAAGTTTGCCGATGACACCAAGCTGTGTGGTGTGGTGGACATGCTGGAGGGAAGGGATGGCATCCAGAGGGACCTTGACAGGCTGGAGAGGTGGGCCAATGCAAACCTCATGAAATTTAACAAGGCCAAGTGCAAGGTCCTGCACGTGGGTCGAGGCAATCCCAAGCACAAATACAGGCTGGGCGGAGAATGGGTTGAGAGCAGCTCTGAGGAGAAGGACTTGGGGGTATTGGTGGATGAGAAGCTCAACATGAGCCGGCAGTGTGCGCTTGCAGCCCAGAAAGCCAACCGTGTCCTGGGCTGCATCAAAAGAAGCATTAGCAGCAGGGCAAAGAGGTGATCCTCCCCCTCTACTCTGCTCTCGTGAGACCCCACCTTGAGTACTGTGTTCAGATGTGGGGCCCCCAACATAAAAAAGACATGGACCTGTTGGAGAGAGTCCAGAGGAGAGCCACAAAATTAATCAGAGGGCTGGAGAACCTCCCCTATGAGGACAGGCTGGGAGAGTTGGGGTTGTTCAGCCTGGAGAAGAGAAGGCTCCAAGGGGACTTGATAGCAGCCTTCCAGTACCTGAAGGGGGCCTACAGGAGAGATGGGGAGGCACTCTTTACCAGGGAGTGTAGTGAGAGGACAAGGGGTAATGGGTATAAGCTAAAAGAGGGTAAATTTAGGTTAGACATTAGGAAGAAATTTTTCACTATGAGGGTGGTAAGACACTGGAACAGGTTGCCCAGGGAAGTTGTGGATGCCCCATCCCTGGAAGTGTTAAAGGCCAGGCTGGATGTGGCTTTGGGCAACCTGGGCTAGTGGGAGGTGTCCCTGCCCATGGCAGGGGGGTTGGAACTTGATGATCTTTAAGGTCCCTTCCAACCCTAATCATTCTATGATTCTATGATTCTATGAAAATCCCTGATTTACAGCTGCTGTATGTATTAAATTTGCAGATATATGTAAAGGCAGTAATTTTTGACTCTGTGTACGTGTAAGGGAGTGGATAGCTCAGCAGAGACTCTTTCAAACCACCCTGCATTTATTTTTCTCTCTGCAGGTACACTCAAAACCCCTGTAATTTGCTCATATATCACCCCGTTTAGACCAAAACCACTTGAGCTCAGCTAGGCTGAAAAGGAAGAAAATTAATTTCCATCTTGAGGATCTTCAGCTGAGCCCACTGTGCCATCGTAGCTCAAATTTCACGGTGGTGAAAAGGGTGAGAATCACCCTTGGAAGCCAAGACCCCCTGGGGTTCAGAGATCAACTGTGTTTGGACTCAAAAGGAAGAGTTCTATTAGAAGAAAAATTCGTCTCCCCCCCCAGTTACTGTATCTCACGATAAATTATGCCGCTCGCTTTCCTCCCTTCTCGTGCTCATTCAGAGCCACCCCGTCTGCTCAGATGCTGTGCTCTTCGTGCCGGACAGACAGGACAGCAAGCAGAGGTTTGAATTACAGGAGAAATGGCTGAGATGAGACGTACGGAAAAGCTTTCCGACGTTCAGGATAGGGAAGCTCTGGAATAGCTTTCCTGGAGATAATTATTCAGTCTCCAAAGTCAGGGACATTTGGGAATGAATTCGACATATGCCCGTCAGTCAGTCTGCTGTGCCACTTCTCATATTCAAAACTAACACAGATGAAAAAAACCAAAACCAAACCAGACAAAACTACACCCTCTGTAAAACTATCCAGTGTGATGGCACATAGACAGCAAAGGGTTGGATCCTCATCTCACTTTCCATACAGATGTTAGATGCCACAACTGAGGATGGAGTGAATTTTAAAACTGGAAATAGCCTGATGTAATAATAGAAATATTTAGACATAACTAATGAAAAGAAGCAGCTCTGCATGATGGGAGCTGTTGTTCTGCCCAAGTGGAAAAGACACAGGGAATCAATAATTTTTATGCCTACTTGTAGTGATCAGTATGAATGATGTGGTTCTTGTAAATTGTTTGATGGATACTGCCCGTAACAGAGCTATTGTACTCGTTACTGTGTGTTTACACTGGATCTAGAAGCGACCATTGAACTGATGATTTAGAAGAGCTCTTGAGAAAATAGCCACAAGCTCCTATGATAGGACTGGATAAACGACATGCTGTTAAATATCTAGGAGAGAGCAAAGCTGTAATGAAGCTACAGGCTTACAAAAGGTGCTTGGATGAACAGGTAGCTAGTAATATTCTCCCAGCTCAGGTCAACAAGTTGAGCCTGTAGAATTACTAAATATAAAGTAGTTTTCTCCCACATCTTCAGTTATCCACATGGCTCTTCTGTTCAGTTTTCTAGTTTTTCATTAGAAGCAGAGGTAGTCTTCCTTTAGCGACCTTGCTGATACCAAATAATCTCTAGATATTTTTATCTAAGTTCTATATTTTCTACTCCAAAATTTTTACAGGATCTGAGTCAAGCGAAGGCATATGTAACGGCCTTATTTTCCACATAGTCATTTAAGTTATCGGCAATTATGTAGCTATTCCATGTCTTATTGAAAATTAGTTTCCCACCCAGCTTCACCAACTTAACAGCACCTGCTTTAACCTGGGTATCTAGCCTTCCTTCAAGGAGCAACTGATTCCACCTGTATGAGATCACACTGGGGTTGGGGTTGGATGGATGGGTGGGTGGATGCATGCATACATGGGTAGATCGATCGGTTGATTGATCAATCAATCAGTCAGTCCACCTGTTACAGAAGGAAAACTGGATTCCTTGTTAAGGCCTGCAGTGGGAAGGAGTGCTCCTCTCTCTCAATGCTGAATGTTATGAGAAGTTCCCTGTTCATCAGCCAACGTGTTATACACTTTGTGGCAAGTAATTTGGATCAGCTGTTTTAAAATAACTTCAGTAGTTGTCTGCTGGTGGAAAGTAAAGTGTTTTTAATACCTGGTTTTACCCCAATAGTGAATGGAATAACTTTTTTGGAAACTTTTGCCTTTTCTGTGTTGTCATTTTTTGTTTGAGTAACATGCTATCATGTAATGGATGCACAGCCCTATTAGGAGGGCTTGTCTCCAGTGCACTCTGTAGGTCCTACTTGGAATTTAGTCTGCCTGCCACAGATTATTATTGTGCTTCCTGTTTTTAAATAATTCTATTTCTCTGATGTATTTTTGCTAACATCAACTTCTTAGAGTATTTTATCCTTTTAAAATGCCTTTAGAGCGGTGTTCTCCTGGCCCTCAGGTCGTTTGAAGCTCAGGGACTTCAATTGTCTGAAAATGTACTCCTGCCTTCGTATGGGGATTTAAGGCCCTTTATAAAGTGTTCTTTAAGTATTCTGGGCTGTTCCTCATTTTCTGCATGTTCAAGTCTTTCTCCTAGCTCATGTGGGAGAAATGTAAGTTATAATTCTATGGAACTGCCTCTAGGAGGATAGGCATGTTCTCAGATGATGGGAAACCGATAAAGTGTCTGTCTTTGAAGGCTGTAGGAAAGAGGAAGCTGTGAAACTGTTGTTGCTCCATGTTCACTTTCCAGAGAAACAACTATATGAAGTACTTATCCCTCTATTATCTTGTAAGAGTTTGCATATTGTTTTGATGAAGAGACATTACTTTTTTGACACATCCTTCTACTCTCTTCCTGTGCATGACTGGATACGGGCTTTACAGACACGGATTTGTGAGTTTTCCTATTTGTATTCACTCTAAAGCCTTTACTGTCTTAGTTTTTGTTCTATTTCTGCATTCATAGAATCATTAAGATTGGAAAAGACCTCAAGGATCAAATTGGTTCTTATGTTACAGTCAAGACACCTAAGAGGTGAAGTTCTTTTTTTTTGTAATAGGGTATGAGTTATGAGATATTTGTTCTGTGACTGGAGGCTGGTGTTGGACTAGCTTCAGAAATCCTTTGGGCAACAATAATCTGGTGATGATGGCAATGTGAGAAATAAGAAAACAATGGCCCATTTATATTTGATGGTAAAACAAAAATAAAATCACTCTTTGGCTTTTCCCGATGATTACTTTTAAGTGGCTTGATTGAAAGTCAGAAGACAGAATTTCCCCAGTGAAGGTAGTGGAGCCTGAAGTGCTGAGTGCCGTACGATACCTATTTGCAGCGGGTGGAAAGCAAAGAAACAGGAGATGTAGTATTGGTAGAGATTCCTACTGTGTTGTATGTGTGTAGAAGATGGGGTACAGCTGTGTAGATCAGCCTTGGTGATCAGTCCAGGATGTTACTTCTGAGAGGCGGTTGGGGCCCCGAGCGGGCCATCAGGGTCTGCAGCCCCTTCCTTGTGGGCCCAAGGCCGGTGCTGGTATGGGGCAGCTGTAACCTGGGGTCAGGCTGCTGGGGCAGAGCTAGGAGATGCCGCTCATGGGCTCCTGCTTCCCTTGGATGCCATGGAGAGGAGGAATTCCTCCTTAGCTGATGGCAGAAGGACCTGAAAAAGGGGAAACTCGAAGGGGCTATGACTAAAGGGCTCAATTTAAAAAAAAAAAGTCTTTAATTTGTTTTCCATGTGTAGCAGAACTTCTAAATATCCTCCTCTTCTGCTTGTCCATATCCTTGACATCTTAAACTAGAGGGTTCTGACTTGTGTTAGTCTTTGTCTGGTAATAAGCGTAACTTCTGTCTGAATGCACCACTTCCATATTGGTGACACATGTTGGCCTGCCACAGCTGGGAAAGTGCTGAATGGGGGAGAGGAGACTTTTCTGGCACGGTCACTAGTGACCGTGGGGGTGAACTGAGATCTCTGGATGTAGGAAAGAGGAAGCTGTGAAACTATTGTTGCTCCATGTTCACTTTCTAGTGGAAGATGTCCCTGTCCATGGCAGGGGGTTGGAACTTCGTGATGTTTAAGGTCCTTTCCAACCAAAACCGTTCTATGGTCGTGAATAAGGTCGTGTTGTCCTGACTGTGACATGGACAGACAATAACAGTTGGAGCCATTAAAGTTTGTAGCTACTTAATGCAAGTCAATTTGTTGCGCTTGTGACCTTTTAGACATGAAAAAATAGAAAATAAGATCAATTGCATTGTTCTTGTCTGAGTGTGGAAAAACCTGGTATCAATGACTCGGGTATCGTGTAAGGTGTCGGAGAAGCCTTGGGTATCTGTGCAAGAACAGCAAGAGGCCTGGACTATCTCTACAAAGTGCTGTGAGGCACAGCTTTATTCATGGAAAAAGAAAAAGCCATGTGTGACCCATAAATGGGAAATAAGGATGAAGATGTGTGTCTGGAAGATGTATGTTAATTGATAATCTACCCATAGGAAAACAACGTATGTTCCAAGAATGAAAAAATGATGGGCACATATTTAAGAAAAGAATGAATATTGTACAGTCAGGATGGGAAATACGGTTCTGGAAATCAGTGACTCAAAAGGGTTTGGGAGTTGTGGTGGAAACGAGGTCCCGGTGTAACGCTGCTGTCAAAAACGTTAATGTCGTTCTTGAACGAGAAAATAGGACTGGCTTCAACAGGAGAGAAGAATGCTAGAGATTGGTATGGCTATTTCCGGAAGATACGCCAGCAACACCACTAATTGAGGGGAAAGAGTTCGGTTAAGCCATAAAAATGATCAAAGGAATGTGAAAGTATGTCTGAAAAGAGCTCTCAAAGTTCATTCTCCTCAATACAAAAGAGAAACTAGAGGGTCTTGGTTCCTCAACATATTTGGCAGGGTTAGAGGGTGACAGAATGGTTTTCAAGCAAGATGACAAAGATTAAAAGATGACAAGATATAATGAGATTTAGTCACCAGAAGTAGAAGCCAGGTCTGAAAAAATGTCCAAGATCTGGACTATTCCAGCTCGCTAACAATTATGCTTTAGAACATTTATCCAAAGTCTAATATGGGTTTTCTGCTATAGAAACTTAAATATATATATTTTTACTAAGAAATACAAATTCTAAGCAAAATTGCTGGAAATCACATCACTCTCTCTCTTATGTGCTAGCTAATAATTAGATCTTCAGTTTCCTTCACGATCTTACAAACCTCTGAATTGGTGCCAGGAGTGTGGATGTTCCCTTCAGCTGGGGCAGGGCACGCTGGGGACGTGCTTCCTGCTGATAATACTGGAGACAAAGGCGTTGCTTTACAGTTATGGCACTACATTTTTCCTACTGACTTGACCTACCTCTCCTCTTATTTATTTCAAAGTGTGTGGGTTTTTTTTTTCCCTTCAAATCCTGAGATCTGAAACTTTTGTAGCTGTGGGATAATAAATCATATTTATCTCTAGGTTGTCAGACTGAGCCAGACTGAAGCAGCCCCTTCCAAAATCTTAGAAAGCATGTGCTGAAACAACAAGCTTTGAAATTCAACATGCAAATGGTAAAAAGCTCAGGGTGAATCCCTAAGTAATATCTACATATTTAGGGATATATATATATATATATATAAAAAACATGTGTTAACTGCAGTGTACTTGTTCTTTTCATGCATTGCTTCCCCTGAAATGCAAAGTGTATTGCTTTCAGGTGATCTGTAGGAAGTTGCCACCTTGTATAAAAAAAAAAAAAAGAGGAAATATGTCTTTGTAGAGTCTTCATGGTTTGGGCTCAGAAAGGTGTCTGTAGGGATTCTTTCTAGCTCATGTTTTCAGATGGTCACAGGAGTGAGCTGGATCTGCTCAGCACAGAGCTCTATTTCGTTGTATCGTACGTTACGACCATTCATTGTGGGTCATTGTGGATGGTTCCCCACAGTGGCACTGGTCACCTCTACAATTTTTCTTTTAAGCAAACATATGCCTGCCAACAAAAACCATGGGTGATGCTACCAGCCACAGCCTTCCTGAGGGTCCCCCCCCCAAAACATCCCCAATGCCATCAGCAGCTGGATCCGGGACCTGCAGCAGCGCTCAGCAGAGCTCCGTATTTCAGGGTTGCTTTACACCAGTACAGGAAATACCTCTGTTACAGACACCTTTGAAAAGTACATGGCAAAATCCACTAAAAAGTGTACTCTGCAGGAAGAACAGGAACAGGCTCCGATGTGTTTAGACATTTTTAGCTGGGCTGCTTCTATTGACAGGATGAAAACGTACTTAATATTCTGCTGAACTGTTAAAATCATAATGTTGAAAGGATCTGAAATGCTTAATTAGAGCACTATTATTAACAAGTTTTCTGAAGTGTTTGTAGGCAAGAATGCATCCCAGATTTTTTTTTCACAACATGAGCATTTGAAGCAAATGAAAGAGGTGCAGTGAGTGCTTCCTGAGCACAGCACTGGCCAGTGCTGCCTCCCACTCCCTTATAACTCCAATTCAATATACTTGTTTCAAATTACATAAAATTTTGACCCCCCCCCACCCCGGGTCAAAGCAGATTGAAGAGAAATAGTGTGATTTGAAAACCAAATTTAATAAGCAAACACTGTTCAACAAGTCCCTGTTTTTTTCAGCTAAATTTTCTGTTTTTAAGAAATGTTATTAAAACTACAAAAATAAAGTTAGGCGCTATTTCTTCTGTGCAAATATGCATACCATGTGAGCACGCACACTTTATTAATGAGGTGTTAGCCATCTAGTCAAGGGCTTTAGTACATCTTTGCAAAATACTGGGGTCTCATTCGTGCATGTGGCTCTACTTATGAGCCTAATTCATGCGTAGCAGAGTAAAGAGAATACTAAAGATAAAAACCTTTATTGAAGCTGGCAAAATTCTTCTTCGGTTTTCAGTGAATTGTTTTCCCACGTACAAGGAAAACAACATCTTTCCCTAGTTACCTTCCTGATCTGTCATCATTTCTGTGTTTTTGCAGTTGAGCTAGAATACTTGTCAAATCTTTCTGAGCCTGCTTCAGTGGAGGAAAAAAATCACTTTTCTGGAAAGTGGGAGATACACAGGGAAGTGCCACTTAGATATATGGAAAGCCAAACAAGAGACATGTTCTTTAAAAAACAAAACAAACCAACCAACAAAAAAAGCCCAAAACAACCACCAAAAACAAACCACAAAAATCTGCCTCCTCCAACCCTAATAGCCTCAAAAGACCTTTTCGACAGAGACTGTGCCTAAAACTGCCTGAAATATAGACTGGAGCAACTTCAAGCTATCCAAATAAATGCCTGTAACTCTAAAGGTGTGGGGGGGCAGACTCTATAGTCAAAGAAGCCCTGTAAAGGACCTTTCATGCCTCCATCAGAAGTGTTTCTGATATTAAGCAGATGGCCCCCAAACTAGGAAAATGCCAGCAAAGCAACAAAGGCACTGCTGAACCCGATGAGCTAGCCTTTCCTTTCATCATGTGGCTGGAAGTCCAGAGAACAAGAGAGCTGTATAATATACAGGGAGAAGTAAAGTAGGGAAACAAAGTAGAGAAAAGATGGAAAACATTAAGAAATGCATCAGTTCAGGAAAATAACAAATGTAGTAGAATGGGCAACTTTATTGTTCATTTCCTGGTGACTGCAGTCACGGGAAAGTTGAGAGAATTGCTGGAGAAATTTAGATGGGAAGAGTGCTGGTATTGCGAATGGCAATCACAGATGATCGTTCGATTTCAGATCTTGTTAACTATGTGAAGCATCTGCTCCTTGCTAGACTCGCACAAAATTCTATCATAATATGAATACTTATTAGGCACTTAGATATGTGTAGTGTAGAATTACTTGTGATATGCTATAGAGAGAACTTAAAGGGCAAACTAGTAAAATAATTACAGTTTGAAGAGAAATATTACCACTCCCCAAACAAATACAATCTAAACCCTTAAGATCTTTCAGGAGCTATAAAAGCTTCAGGAAATTAAAGATGTTATTTCAATATTATATAGTAGTTTTATTTACCTCCCTTGGATGGGGGAAAAAAATTGAGCTAACCAATTGAAGCAGCGTAAAAATACAGTTTAGGAAATATACTTAGTTAATACTTAGTTAACATTAAAATCACACAATAAAAGAGCATCTAGAAATAATATAACATTTAAAATAATTTCAGGAGAAAAAAGAGATACAAGTGGGCTAAACTAGAAAGCAAAATTTGCAACAACAAAGGTGAAGAGGCAGATAAATCAAACAGAATCGAAAGCATCTCAGTCACGGGCAGTACTGAAAAAGAAGGACGTGAAGTTGAACAGAAAACTAAAGCAAGTAAATGCAAAAGAGCAAAAGGTAAAATATAAAAGTAAAGAGAGTTTTAAAACTTTACTGCCTCCCAGACCCTTCAGATAGATGTCTAGGACTGATTTGAGCGTAAAGGAAGACAAATAAAAATATCCCCAGTAAAACATGATCCAAGCAGCAGAGTGGAAGTTAAATGCCCCGCAGAAGAGGTTAAACGGTTTAGTCCTACCTATGTCCTATTCATCAGGCTCTAACGAAAACCAATGCAGCTGGTATCCCTTGTTCTGCTGATCTGCAGAGAATATAAGCAAAGCTTTTGGAGTTGTTCGTACTCCCATTTGACTGCTGAGCAGCCTGCTTTTAAATATCACCTCCTCCCGAAAGCAGTGCAGAAGGATTTACTGAATTTTAGCTGACAAACTTATAACAAGGATGAATAGTCTATTCTTTTCTACTTGAATTTCTGCTTTTTCTCAGTGTCTTTTTTTTTTTTCCTCTCCTTCTCTTTCACTGTTGCTCTGAAAAAAATCTGCTGGAAAGTTGACCCTCAGCCCCTCCTTTTTCTCCCCATTTGAAAACCATGGGGACAGCCCTGATGCAGCAGTCTTCAGGCAGAGCCATTCCCAGCTGATGACAGCTAGTTTTTTCTGTCACTCAGGTAGAAAAAGCTACGTAATTGGGGAATAACTGAAAAAGACCTGCTGATTTAAAAAAATAATAATAATAATTTAAAAAATCCCAACCACTGTTAGTGGTGCTCTTGAGTACTTGTTTAGGGCTCATTGCTGCAAGTTTCCGTAGATGGCAGGCTCGGTCCCTAGGAAGATCATTGCAATTCTGGGCATGTGCACGAGCAACTCCTCGGCTGTTTCCTAAACACGCGAATAGTGGAGTTTTTCATTGATTAACTCCACTCCAATCAGATAGTTTTGCGGAGTAAGGAGAAGTAAGAACATAGAGACGGAAAGGCTTTTTTCTTCAGGTTGGCAGCTACGTGTACAGAAACCAGATGAGTTTGTGGATGCGATTATTCAAAACGTATCGAATGTCCCTTTATAGCTTCAAGGGTTTAATTACACATTTCCATGGTATATTCATGCTTTTTGCTGGTATTTTACAGCCATGTGCGTGTCATGTGTGCCATGAGGTTGGTTTGTTGTTTTTTTTTACGCCTCCTTGGTTAAGTTCTGCGTGAGGCGGTAGATGGGAAGGAGGGATCGTGAAGTGTTTAGCCCCCGACAGGACGGCTCGTGTTTGCAGCCTCGGGCACTCAATGTTTCATATTGGAATAAATGACAAAGCTGAAAGATCACATTTGATTTAACACCCTCAAGAGTGTTTACATGGAAAAAGAGGACAGCGGGGGGAAAGGCCCTGGTATGAAATAAAACTGCAGGCCCCTGCGTTGCTCCGGGTGATGAACAAGTCTATTTTATAAAGACAGTTTTCTAGTGTTCCCTCAGGATCTCTTCAGGACTATTCCCTCTTTTGGGAGATGTTTTTATAATTATTTTTTCTTGGTAGGTCTTCCCAAATGCGGTAGTTTGGGTGAGAAAGACGATAGGGAGGTAGCACAGGCTGACTTTACAGGGCTTGAAACTTTTGCAAAAAAACATCAGGCCATGGGAATTGCTGCTTGCTGGAACCACTGCTCACAACCCACATATTGGAAGATTTTGTAAACATCAGAAGTGTAAAAAAATTTTTTTTTACTACTTATGATTGAAGGCACTATGAGATTGTGAAGCTGCCACATTCTGAGGCTGTCTAGAACGTAGCGTACTTTTTGCCGTATTTGAAAAGCCTTTGAGTTTCTGTCTGCTTAACTACAGATTTCTTCTGAGAGGGAACTAAGATGCTGCAGACTGTTTCCTTCTGGTAAATGATCCCAACTCTTCACTGACTGCAACCATTTATTTGCTTGATTTAAAATAATTGTGCTCTTGTGGTTGTCCTCTCTACAATGACTGATTTCCCAGGAAACTCCTGTTTCTGGCAGTATTGCATGGGTATTCCATAAGCAGACCGATTTTGTTTGTTTGTCTTGTCTTCCTCCATTAAAAACTATTTTCTCCGCTTTTGTACTGGGGTTTTACCTCTCCAGTTTTACAGCTTCAGTGCTTCTCTTCCATAGTGAAACAGAACAATGAGCAGACCATGGTCGTGCAATTTCAGAAAAGATTTGGCACAAATATGAACGGTGAGACTCTGAGGGGACAAGCAGCATGTAACTATGTGCTTTAAGTATGTAGATAATCTGTTAACATAAGTGAAGTTATTCAAACACTTAAAAGTGACCGTGGGCTTGTATGTTTTCCTGATTCAAGATCCCTTTTGTTTCGCAGAGACATAAGTCTAACTTCTGTCTAACTGATGCAACTATTCCAGGTTTATATGGAGGTGATTAGAGTTGGAGAATGAAATTTGACAAAAAGTCAGCTTTTCACAGAAGGTTAACCAGAAGTCAGCTTTTCACAGAAGACACATACAACCATATAACATTCCTAGGCAAATACAATACTACGGAGCACTACTACTGCAGTAAACCCATAGCACTGATGTAGACTTTTGGCATTTAAATTAAACCCCACCAGTGTGAAAAAGGCTATTAACATATTTTTGCTTCAAAATAAATAACCTTATAAATCAAAGCAAACCTTCTGCATCCAAGATGTCTCTTTTTGCACGAAAATCTGAAGGAATGCGTTTTTCCATCCTCTGCCCTGATATTGTAAAATGAAAATTTCTATGTGCCTTCAAAGAAGTACTGATTACAGATTTGATATTTACATCATTATGCAATGAAAGAGGTAACTAAGCCGCACACTTGTAACACTCTTTTAATGTTCTTTACTAAGATATGTGCTGCTGTAGTGTGTTAGTAACAGCGAGAAGATGTGATCGGGAACTAAGTTTTTAATGTGAAACCAGACATTTGTGGCCAAGCCTCTGTGCTTTGCCAGCCAGCACAAATGTACAGGGATACACAGGTAATTAGTTACTTGTTAAGCGTCTGTATAATGACCTGACTTGTAGCATGGAAGATGGGGATGCTTGGGGCAATCTGACGTGTGTGGGCCATAAACCTTTGAACATCTGGCTGAAAGTTAGTTTCCCCATTTGATTTGAAATGTGCATAGATAACCTTACCTAAATTTTGTAACTTCAATTTAAGTAACTGAATCCAGTATGAATGTTGCTCACCTGTTTTTATAGACAAATATAGCAAAGGCCAAAAGATCTTCAGAAACTATTGTGTTTGGTGGTAATACATGAGCGAATGACAGATACCGTGGAACATCTGGGGGTTTCTGTTCCTACCAAAGAAAATGCACAGTGCTTAACTTCTGCTTTTCCAAAAAGCACCCAGAGTGTTAGCTTGGATCCTGGAGCACTCTTGTCCTGGGACAAGCACTTGGGGATTACCCACCCACAGAGTTCTGGCACGAAGGGACAATGTGTCCAGCAACCAGAACTATGGGCAAAAATACTTGTCTTTGTGAGTTACCTGAGCGTGCTTCAGATGCTTGAGAAGCAATATTCGAGAGATCAGACAGAGATGAACACGATGAGCAAAATAACTCTGTTGTGCTCTGAGAGCCTTCACAGAGCAGCTTTTGAACGGACAGATGGTTTTCCTGTATTCTTCTCTGCTTGTGTTGCTTCGCTTTTCTTGGGTGACGAATATGAAGTGGCATGTTTAGCAGTAGAACTGGTTGAATTTTAGCGGTTTGGAATGTTCTCAGTTGTTAAAATTGACATTTATCACATAAAAAACTAACAGTAACCAAATTTTCCGTTGGAAGAATTGAAATTACAAAACTTTGTGCTGATATCTGCAGGGAAATTTATAGAATCATCCATTTCTTTTTTTTTTTTTAGTGTTATTCCATTTCAAAACTTTAAGTTCAAAATGTTCTGATTTTATCTTTTTTTTTTCCATTTGAAATAAAAAATAGCTTAGTCAAAATTTCCCATAAAAGAAAATCTATTTTTCAGACACTGCTGTTATCTGAATGAAGGCCAAATTCTGCTCTTAGCTTCTATTCCAGTCTTAATGCCCTGAATTCACATCTCGTTGTAATGTAGACATTTATGGGATGCAATTAATTTTCTCATTTTAAAAAGATTTGTTCTGTGCTCCTTTGGAGTGAAACGCAGCTGTCGCTCTGGAGAATGGTTTAGGTTGTCAGATGGGACGCAGGAAGCCTGGTTTGCATTCACAGTACCAGCCATTGTAGCCTTGTGAAACATTTGACGGGTGGGTGCATTTGTGTGCCTTTCTCTTGTCTGTTTGTTCTCAGTCAGTGTTTCATTTTCTCCCTGCTTGGCTTATATTTTCTATTGTTGGAAGTTTATAAAAAAGATAAATTTATTTTGCTTTTCCTTTCCCCCCCTGATTTCTTCCTTCTTTCCATAGTTGGCACATCTTGGCTTTTCTTCTTCTCTAATGTCTTGTGAACATACTCCTATGAAGTTTGTTTTTCCACACTTTTTCTATCTGACTGTTTCCTCTCTTGGGTATGTTTTCAGGCTCTCTTTTCTGTCTTTCCTTTATCCACCTTATTTTTTTTATTATCTGTGCTCTGCCAGTTCCCCCCGTTTTGCCATCCTCTCCATCTGCTTGCAATTTCTCCTGCTTCCCTCACCATACCCTTCCTCACTGTTTGTTATCCCCAACACATACCGTTGTGTGACACCCTGACTCCTTCACCCCGACTCTTTCATGCCTACCTCCTGCCTGTACCTGGTACACTCCTCACCTTCACATCTTTCCACAGATGGTATTAGTTGCGTTAGGACCAGGACGAGACAAGAGAAGGAGTTTTTCTCCCGTTCCCATAAGGATCTGGGTAGGCATGTGGTCTGTTTGCTATTCAGACCGGGATCAGGGTGCATCCATCATCTGCAAAGCCCATTGAATAGTCTGGGCATAGTTACAGATCTTATCTTTTTAACTACCTCATGCTACCTTACGACGGGATTTGATGTCTTTCATGGGTATATGAGACCAGACAGCAACATCTTTCGGCAACATCTTTTTGAATTTGAAGTTTTATTTGTGCAACAGAAAGCAGCCTGATCCATTTTTGGCTGTATTTAGATGGCACAAGAATGTAACACTTCTAATTTGATGTATTTTTTTTTCTCGGTTCCAAATGCTTTTATCAGGAAACCATTGCTATTCTGAAAACCTTGGCAACTTGGCTTAAGGTTTGTTTTTTTTCTAATATATGAATAAGGACATTAGAAGCCCAGCTGAAATGTAAGTTGCTGTTATTTACAAGACTGTTGTTAGTTTTAGTAGGAAAAAGGTTCTCTGCTTCTGTGACACGTTAATATCAGCATATTTATTTTAATATCATTAGCATGATCTAAACACATTTCCTGGAAGGACAATCTAAAGGGACAATTCCAGAATTCACATGAACGTGCTGCTCCCTCCATCAGGATGGGAAATCCTGGCTGAGCAAAACCAAATTTCCACATTTCCATATTTTGAGACTCTCATAAGCTTTCTGAATCGGTTTAAGTCAGTGACATGTCTAATCAGATATTTTCTGATTAGCAACCTTTATATTTTTCAGATACAGTGAGATCTGGGAATGCAAATGTGAAAAACATGGCAACTAACAAAAAAAATCTTTTAATAGAATGAACATCCGAGTGGGAATTCACAGCTTATATACCTAATATTTTAAAAAGGGAACAAATTATTACAGGTAAAGAAATCCATATGTAGTAAAATGGATAAAAAATAATTAAAAATTGAGTAATTAAGTGTCTGAAATATCATAGAATCATTAAGGTTGGAAAAGACCTCAAGGATCATCAAGTCCAACCTGATAGGATGAGGGTTGAACAACACAACCAGCTGTGAAAGAGTTCATTTGAGGAAGGGCTGTCAGCTCCCTGGGAGATTTCTCATCCTCTTGAGGATGGGTCCCCGATCCCTCCTGAGAAGAGATCACTTGGTTAAACAGATGACATCTGATCTAGTTTTTGGTTTTGTGTGGGAAGAGATGTAACAAAAATCTCAGCAATACCACTCTATGCACACCTGGCTTTGCAAAAATCGGTGGAAGGCAGTGGTACATCTCTTGCTCGTTCCCTGCAGTTGCACTGCTATGAAACTCGAGTTTGTCCGTAATGAGTAACGGAGAAGATGGGCGTAGTTGGAGAACGTTCACAGGAACCTCTGTGTTTGGAGAAGGGACACGTGTGAATGATGCGTATGAAATTGATGTGATTTATGCTTTTGAGTGAAATATTGTGTGTGGTTGCATTACACTTTGGTAAAGCAATGCTACCTCAGTTCAGAAGAATGTCTTACCTTCAGGCTCAAGAGGTCTGGTTTGTCCTCAAATCTGAGAAATCAAAGGATGCTGTTGCCCTGGAAAGCAATCAAAAGGAGTAAAGCTCATACAGAGTGAGAGGTTGGCAGGACATTTATTGCTGTGTTTATGCAACATAAACCCCCGTCCCCCTCTGTCCCATGGATCTGCTGTGGTCATTACCATGGCTTCTCATCCCCTTTCATTGCTAGGAAATTCATAACGTGTGTTGGCTTTCACTCTCATGGTGACGTACAGTCTTTCAGCCAGATTTGACCTTGTTTCTTTACCTCTTGCCCTAATTTTCAGACCATTGCAGCCAATATGAGATAGGATTTTGCTTTGCAATTTCAATGCTTTCTTTCTCAGAGAAGAGAAATATGGAGAGTGTATTGATCATAGAAATATTGAAAATGTCAAAGCTTTTGGATTAGAACAATATTGGGCAAAGTATTGATGGAAAAACTTAAAATTAATCCATCCTGTCTTTCATTATGTTTATTTAATAATTGCAGCCACTCATGAACAGTTAATACTAATGTTTATTTTTCTCTTTCATACTTAAAAAGAAAGGGGTTTAACTGAAGGCTAAATATTTCAAATTTCTGTTATAAACTTGACTCTGCTTGCTCCTGCTTTTGTAGAAATAAGTGGAAAAACTTTAGAGGATGTGTCCTTAGTTGAAAGTTGCCTGAACAATAAAGACAGGAGGAGCAAAGCAGGTAGAGCAGAGCATTAGGAATAATGCAGGGAAGAAAGAGGCAACAGTGACATAAACTTAAAGGTGACAGACATACGTTAATTACTGCCAGCAGTATTTTCTTGATGTGCTACTTGTAGCATCTGTTTCAGCCCTGATCATGTCTATGATAGGTTTTCAGGACTTTGAATTGTAAATGTTTTGGGAGATTTTCATCGTTCTTCGATGTACCTGCTGTATTTGTGATCACTGCAAAAGTAATACATGGTACATTGCTGTGCCTCAGAATGTCAAACAGATGTGTTACCTACATATGGAAAATAAAGTTTGGGAAGTGCTTCAATATTTTACATTAAATTATTATATTCTTTGCATTTGAAATTACAAACTCTAATGATAGTCATGACCAACCCATGAAAGGAAAAACAGTATTTTAATTAAATAGCTGATTTACACTCTACATTCATTGATTTGTTTCTTCACCTTACAGTCAGAACATTTTTCACACCTCACTGATTTACTGCACATTGAGGGATGTGTCTAAGCCTTAGAACAGGCTGTGCTGCTGGTACCTTGGAACCTCCTACATTAATTTTAGTTGTTCTTCTACATCTACTTTCTGACTAAACATACAAAAGGATTTTAAATACACCATCATATTCAATTAATGTTCCCACATGTTTGTTCCAACAACATTTTGTTTTGGACAGTTTGCAGTAATGTTACTCTACATTTTCAGATCAATTGCTACATTTTTTTTGTTGCAAAGGAGTTTGAAAGGAACAGGGAAAAAAATCCCTCACAGAACTAGCATTGCAATAACTTTTTCTTGGTGTTTTTTTTTTTTTTTGCTTTTCTATGATTTAAATCTTAAACCTACTGGAAATGAAGACTGAGCTAACTGTTCTACAAAAAATTATCTGTGCTTGCAGATAACGGAGTGAACGTTCTCAGAAACTTGCTGGAACTCATCTGGGAGCATAAAACTTTAGTATTTGTGAGAGTCACAAAACTGCATGCACGTGAAATCAAGCATTGCATTTAAAGACCTATTTATTAAAGTCTTCAAATGTTCAGAACTCCCACCTTCTTATTTTCTATACAAGAAAGGCAATGGACATCTGATCCTTGTTAATCGCATTGGTGTGTTTACAGGTTTCAGAATTTTATGCACGTCGTGAAAACATCGTGTGTAAATCTGAACATTTGCAATGTAAAAGGGTTATAAATAAGAGTTGATGGTGCTGGAAGAGAGCAATAAAACAATTTTGGAAAAGGCTTATAAAGAAAAGATCTAACATTCAATGAAATCGCTCTTAAAACAGAAAATGAGATTCAACTCTCCACAATGAAGAAACTACTTATTTTTCCCCCATAACGTGAAAAATTTGAGGCCGATATGAGACAAAACTCTAAAAGCAGTAAAAGCATGTTTAATATAAAAAGAGATTTATAACTTAACTGTCTGATTTTGAAAGGCAAACTGATGATTTGAAAAGCAGAAAGAAAACTCTAACTTGCCCATGGAGGAGAGTTGCAGAAATTCATATTTTCATTTAACTAAAACTTCTGGTCTCCTTTTCCAGTATATTCATTTTTTATTTCACAAAAACTGGTGAGTAGTTGTGACCCCTTGTGTTTCAACAGGCCAATATTATTATTTTTGAAGTAAAAGATATATATCTATTTAGGCATACATATAAGCAGAGTGTTTAAACCATAGATTTCCTGTGTCCCTGTGTTTTTGTTTTAGCTTGCCAAATAAATCCGCATCACACCTACGGTTTTCACTGGAGCGATATCTTCCTAAAACATTTTGTGGTAATTCAGAAGAACAGTAAAAACAGAAATTTATGAATAAGTTATGAATAAAAGCAAAACATCCACTCAACTAACAAACAATTTATTCACTCGTGTAGCTGGCTGTGAAAGACATGCTGTACTTTGACTGGCAGTTCTGGTTTTTCTCATCACAGGAAATCTCACTGCACATCAAGTGAAACTAATCTTGTTAAATCCTTTGATTTATCTAGAGCTTCCCAGGCAACTGGTTATATGGCCTTTCTACAGATTTATTTTCCTTAAAAATAAGCCACTAGAGCAAAGGAGGTAACCATAAAACCCGCTGTAGCGTTAAGGCATTCTGACATCGCACTATCAGCCTAAGGGCAGCAAGGAGCTAACTGCAGGATATGCTCAATACACTTTGTTTAGCTGCGTTATAAATGAGCCTCCAAAGGCATTTACCACATACCTTTCTGATAGACCTTCTGTTGTCTGTATTTCGAGTGTTCTGGTTCTGCTTCCTTTTCGTATGAATCGGAAGGTAAGCTTCAATCAGCGAATTAAAGATGTGGAGGGATCTTGCTTATATTGAATATCCAAGACACGTTGGCAGGGGCGGTACTTCGAAAGGGTTATTTTTTTTTTCCTCCCTCTCCAATGCAATGACAAATGGGACTACTGCTGTCAGTTCACATGGTCCTTTGTACTTACACAATAAAAGCTTTTACATCAGGTATGTAAGGCAAGAGACTCAGTGTGCAGCTCTAGAGGAGTAAGCAGCTAGTAATGTACTTTAGTTCTATGTACAGTTATGTTTCTACGGCTGTGACATGTTGGTTACTTGTTTTGTGCCTTTGGCAGCTGTTAAAATTTGAAAGCAAAGGCTTAAAGACTATATTCAGTATCATCTTGATAGCAGGTTACTTCTACAGACCCATCACAGAAGGAAGTCTCTTGGTTTGGCACCTTCCTTTTTGGAGGCATGAAGGGGCAGAATGTTTGGTCTAATGGGGTTTCCAGTTTTCCAAAATAGCACATACCTTCCAAAAATTAGGTGACCAGATATTTTACCTCCTCCAGGGGCTTGAGGTCTCATGGGCTCCAGGGACAAGAGTCCTCTTTTCACCTCAGTAGTGGTGGGCAATGGCACTGGAACCTTGTGGATCCAGTGCTAGAATCAAGCCATGGAGTGCTGGGTTTCTGTCAAATTCGTGGGGGATAAAAAGGGTCAATGGGCTTTGGGGGACAGTAGAGAAGGCAAATGCCTCTTGCTGGCTCCTTTGCTGGGTTCCCTTGCTGGGGGGTTCTAATTTAGCCCTGGGCCTCTTCCACCAAGGATGACATTGGCTTGTAGTACAATGGGTGGCTGAACGTTGTCTCACCAGCAGAGTTCATTGCCCAGTGTGCAATACGCCAAGACACACTGAGCCGAGATATTTTTTTATTGCATATCTGCACAGAGATGGGTGCTGGGTGGCAATCCCACACAGCTAGCACCCGCGATTTCAGTCACATTGTGTATTTATACAGCTCAAAATGTCAGTTCTGTCCACTTGGCTGCATTCTTCTGAGTATACTTGGTTATTTCTTATCTGTTCTTGACTGCAGTTGGTTAGTTCTTTTCTCACTTTGATTTAAAAACACAGTGTTCCTTAAATTTACTTTGCATGCTTGGTGAGTGAGGGTCGTAATTTGGGGAGGGTTGTCCAGACACTTGGAGGTGTGATTTTTAGTGTTATAATCATACTAAAGTGAGGATAGGTTACTTTGGAGGGTGCTAATCACTAGCTTGGCTGACCACTCTGAACATACCGATTATTTTCTAGGATGTTCCTGTCTTCAAGGGTAAATCTAACAATCCTTCAGTAATTAATTTTTTTTTCTCACCAGTCCCAAGGAGAGTCATCCTCATCCCCACGGAGAGTACATATTTGTTATGTCAGCTCTAATTTAACCTGCAACATTTCCCCCCTTTGAGACTTATCTAGTGATCGTTAGTTAGATTATTCTCACCTGCTCATACTTCTCCTCATCAAACAGCTTTAAATATACATTGGACTGCAACATACAAACACACTAATATAAATAGAGCTGTTACGGTGATCTTTATCTGTTTACTCAGATCTGGTAACCAGGAAATCAACCACTTGAATACTTCTTCAGCTCCAATTGAGGTGTCATCTTTTTTTGGATTTCATGTAATACTCGTTTGTTTTCAATTTTTTTCTAAGTCTGTAGAGATTCTTCCACCTTGATCTACATACCCACAGCAGCTGGTATTGCTAACAGTACAAACGCCTCCTTTGGATGCTGAAAGCATATCCAATGCCATTCTGTGTTGTAAAGCCATAATTTCTGTCTGAGAAACTTCCTGTAAGGTATGTATGGCACCCATGGTTTTTTATAATTTCTAGGGTGGCAGATATATTTATGATGGCCTTTTCTGATTCACTCACTTCTAACCATGGGATAAACCGTATAGCAAAAGGGTGAAATCCAGTTGGTCTATCAATGAAAGGATTTCCTCTTTTTGCCTTCTCATGTAAGTTCATAGCCGAGAGAGATTTTTATCAATGTGATCTAGTATTGTCATATTTGGAACAGCAGCATCCAGGGTACATATTGCTTTCCAATTTCTGGGGAATAGTTTCCTGACTTTATTCCCACATAACCAATACCAACTTCTTCCATCAGGCACAGGCCAAAGTCTGATAGTTTCTTCTGCACTTAGTGAGTTTCTTACGTTTAGTATAATTTCCCACTTCTGTGGCATCATCTGTGCAGTCAAACCTCCCCATTCCTTTTGGCAGTGTACACCTCTGCACATGTGTACAGTAATTTCATACTTCCCCAGACATTTTTACATCCCGTTCTAACTGGCAATTTTTCTCACCAACATTTGTTCTGACCTGTAGAGCTTTCCAAGATATATTGGCTGGGACGGGTAGTCCCAGTAGGGAAATTTCCCCATCTGCATGTTCTGGGAAGTGGGTGCAAATCCAGCAATGTATTTTGTTTGTAATTTGAACAGTCTTTTGTATTACCGTATGGAACAAATTTTGGTTGCAAGGAGTTCCTGATTCCCATGATCCCTTTTCAAAGGTTTTGGCTAGCCATATGCAGCAGAGGAGCATCACTTCTCCCAGTCCTCTTATTTCTTGGCTTAAAGAAGTCAGTATACCCACATAGATACATTCAGTAAAGAATCAGCAGAACTAGAATCGCAGCAATTATTCCTATTCCCTGTGGACAATCTAATCCCATATATGAGTTTAAATTGTTCTTTTCATAGTTCATGGGTCTCTGATGATCTTCAGTTGCTCAATTTCTTTAACTTTCCACTCTCCAGGTGTGGCTGCTTTTACTCTGGAATAAGGGTTCGAAGAATCAATCCCTTTTAATTTCACAGCTGTATAAGTCATTAAAAGCACCAAATACTGTCCTTTCCACTTCTCAGCCAAAGGTTTATCCTTCCAGGTTTGGAGATATACTTGGTCTCCTGGTTTGAAGAGATACACTGAAGTACTATGGGAATTGAAGTTCTTAGCTGTACGTACCTCTGGAGAGAAGTGAGGATTCTTGCCAAAGACAAGACATACTCTGAGACTATCTGTTAAGTTTACAGTGTGCAGTTTTCCGTATAGAATTTCAAAAGGATTAACCTCTTCTCCAACCCTGGGAGCTGTCAGAATTCTTAAAGCTAAAGGCAGAACATCTATCCAATTTAGATGTGTTTCCTGATGTAACTTTACAATTAGCTTTTTCAGTGTTTCATTCATTCATTCTACTTGTCTGCTTGACTGGTGTCTCCAAGGGTTATGCAAATCCCATTTTGTCTGTAAAAGTTTACAAACTCCTTGGGTTGCCTCAGCAAATGCAGCTCTCCAGCATATGATATTCCTTCTGGCATCCCAAATCTCAGAATTATTTATTTTAATTAATTTTTAATCATTTGCCTAGCCTTGTTGGTTCAATACGGGAAAGCTTCAGGTCACCCAGGGAAAGTATCAACAAATACCGGTAGGTATTTATACCTATTACACCCTGGTAATTCCGAAAAGTCAACCTGACAATATTCCCCAGGTGTGATGCCTTTTCTGGAGGGAGTTTCCTCTGTATTTTTGGATTGTTCTTAACACATATATGACATCTTTGAACAGTACTTTTTGCCATCAACAGCTATTAATTCCAAGTGCATATTGTTTTATGTTTCTACTAAGGCCTCTGTTCCCAGATGTGTTTGTTTATGAGTCTATTCCATTAATTTCTTCATAGTTGGAGGTGATCCTTTATTTCACCATTCAAAGTTACTAATGCATATCCGGCCTTTCTCTCTCCCTTTGAGACAAAGCTGCTGCCATCTTTCCCTTGCTCTGACTCTTTTGTTAATGCATTGCCAAGCAGTTGAGCTGTTCTGGAACCCCTGGGGTAGGACTGTCCAGCAAAGCTGTGTTTTCTGTCCCGTAGTCGGACTCTCTCATTCAAAGGTAAAAAGTTTTTGACTCTCAATTTCCAGTGGAATACAAAAGAAAGCATCCTTCAAGCCCAACAGTGTAAAATACACATTAGTCTCAGAAATTGTGACTAATAAAATGTACGGATTTGTTGCCAAATCCTCCACAATTTGATTGATTGCTCACAAATCTTGCACTAGTTGATACTCTTGAGATTGGGGTTTTCTTACTGGTATAACTGGTGTATAATACTCAGATAAGCATTCCTTCAGAAGCCCATATTTCAGAAAATTTTCTGCTAATGGCTCCAATCCTAATCTTGCTTTGATTTTCACAGGATACTGTCTTTTTCTTCCTGCCTTTGCACCTGGTTTGAGTTCTGCTCTCATGGGTTCCACTGCTTTTGCTTTTCCTGGTATCTCAGTGGCCCATACCTTTGGGATTACAGCATTCGGGATCTCGGGTATTTTGGGATTATTGACTCTTTCTGTAATAGACACAACTGGGCCTTCCAAGTATTGTCTTTTAGTATATGCAATCAGGTTGTATTTTCAGAAAAGGTTATTTGAGCTCTCAGTTTATTCAACAAATCCTTACCAAGGAGAGGCACCAGACGTTCGGGCACATACAAAAATCCGTGTGTCAAAATTCGATCTCCAGTTCTACATTCCACTGGCTGGAAAAAGGTTTCCCTTTGTGCTTTCCTGTGACCCTAACAACTGGCATAGTAAACTTACTTAAAGGTCCCTTACAACTAGTTACTGCTGAATATGTTGCTCCAGTGTCAACTAAAAAAAATCTGTAATGGAACCAGGGGATCTGCTGGGGAGACATTTATATTTCCCCCGGTCCCCTTTATTTGGAATAATAATTTCCCATCATCAACAAGTTTGCCTCAGGCACTTGACCCCTCTTTGGAAATAATCTTGCTCACAGATTTCTCAATTTTGGGCTGCTTAATGTAATTTCTCATAAAATGCTGAGGGATTCTCATCCACCCCCTACTTCACATCATATAATTTTGAGATTCTTTTTTTCGGAACCTCATGTTGTATTCCAAACAAAATCAGCTGCTGATGCTGTTTAATCATAGCTCTCCCTACGTTAGAATTAGGATCCAATTTGGATCTGGTTTTGGTATAAACCAGGGTCATCTCTAGCATTGTGTCTCTCATTCTCTTCACTTGCCGTATTCAGAACTGATCTTCTTTCCTCAGGGGTGAAAAGTGAATTTAGCAGTGTTTGTACATCTCCCCAGGTTGGATTACGATTCGTTATAACTGGCTGGCCTAGTGTATGTATTTTCTCAGGATAATCCTGATAACAGCCCACTGATTCTTTCCAATTTAGTAAATCTGTAGTAGCAAATGGGGCACATACAAACACAGGCATCCCTCCCGGTCCCACTGCTTCTCACAGGAGAGCTTGTAGAACTGAATGCTGCTGTTGAGACCTTGTTCTCCCTGCCCCTGGACTAAATGTATCTGATCCCTGACCAGCTCCTTGTCCTCCTCCTGCCCCATCACGACTGGTACTGGCACCTTCCAGATCTGATTCTCTTTCTCTTGTACATGGAACTAACATTCGAACATCTTCTTTCTCCTTTTTTAACACATCTTTTTCCAATATCACAAGCAGCGCAACACCTCTTTTTCAGTTTCTTTTTGTTATGGTTTTGACCCTGGTGCAGTCAGGCTGGGAAAGGAGATGAGAGCCTGAGCATCCGAAACAGAGAGCTGACCGAGAGAGCGAGATGACCCAGAGAGAGGACCTGGAGCAAGAGAGAGAAATTCCAGACACATCCTCATACAATGCATGGGATGGAACAGACCATCGGCCAGTTTAGGTTTCAGTCCTAACCCTGAGGTCGAATCCTGGGCTGGTCACTGGGGCTGTGCTCCCTCCCAGCTCCTCCTGCCCCTGCAGACACGGGCACAGCAGAGAAGCTGGAAAGTCCTTGACTGTCCTGGCAGCAGCTCTGTCCATCAGTGTGTGATCAGCTTCTCCTCAGCACAAACCCAAACAGCCTCACACCAGCTGCTGGGAAGAGTTCACTCTGTCCCAGCTGGAATCATAACACTTTTGCAAACTTTCAGCTAATACCAGTATGTCACTAGATTAATTGCACAGAAATTTACATTTTTTTCACAATAGCATGATCTCTTTAAGAAAAGAAAAAAAACAAATGCACACATGGCATCTTATCCCATTTATCCATCCTTTTACAAAATAACATTAACTGTACAATGGTATTATAATTCAGTGCTTCATCTTCAGGCCACTTTTCTTAACCATACAAATCATATATCAGCCACCACTGATTACAATTTCTTTTTTTAAATTTTCTCTTTTGTTGGGGGATTTGCTCTGAATTTATATTAGTATTTTAAGATGCATCCCAATGGGGTATGAGGGAGTACTCTGGTAGAGGAGTCAGGTCCTGTGTTGTTTCCCAGAAAACTGCTTTATCCAAGATTTCACATGCTTGGCCAGAGCCTGAACCTCTACCTGTATCTATGTGTAGAAATCGCAACCCACTGCCATGGTCCTTTATGGAATGATTTATGCAGAGGAAAAAATCAGAATCCCAAACCAAACTTCACCTGTTCTATCATCACCGTGCCAGTGCAGAAGAGATGAAGCACCAAAGGTAGCTACATCAATTAACATCCAAAACCAAAACAGAGTCAAGTTGCTCCTCCACCTTTCCCTCCCCTTAATAACACAATATCTCAATTTTAGCATTGCACCGTTGTGTTGCTTACTGCTGAGCAAGGGAGAAGAACCAGTGGAGCCCACAATCAATTAGTTGGTCCATGCTGGAGTCCAGTCTGTCCACTGCTCCCCTTGAGTGCAGCAAGTTGATCCAGGCAAGGCTTTCCAGCGTACTCCCATCTGGGTGGCCAAAAACTGTTGTCTCACCAGCAGAGTTTGTCACCCAGTGTGCAATAAGCCGAGACACACTGAGCCGAGATATTTTTTTATTGCATGTCTGTGCAGAGTGCTAGGTGGTAATTCCACACAGCTAACAACTCTGGTTTCAGTCACATCGTGTATTTATACAGCTCAGGATGCCAGTTCCATCTGCTTTGTCACATCTTTCTGTCTCTAATTGGTTATTTCTTATCTCTTCTTGACTGCAGTTGGTTAGTTCTTTTCTCACTTTGATTTAAAAACACAGTGTTCCTTAAATTTACTACACATGTTGGGTGAGTGAGGGTCGTAATTCAGGGAGGGTTGTCCAGACACTTGGAGCTGTGTTTTAATGATATTAAAGTGAGGATAGGTTACTTTGGAGGCTGCTAATCACTAGCTTGGCTGACTACTCTGAACATACAGATTATTTTCCGGGATGTTCCTGTCTTCAAGGGTAAATCTAACAATCCTTCAGTAATTAAAATTTTTTCTCACCAGTCCCAAGGACAGTCATCCTTGTCCACACAGAGAGTACCTGTCTGTTATGTTAGCTCTAACTTAACTTGCAACATGAGTACTTTGGACTGCTTCTCTTTTGCCCCCTTCTGCAGTGGGAAATCTGTTCCTTCCCCAACAGAGGAGCATTTCCTCCCCTTCCACCCACAGGGCACTCACTGATCCCATATGTGCGGCTGCTCTGCTCCAGCAACTTGCTCGGGAAATGGGAACACAGACAGCCATGGGAACAGGAGGGAGAGTACAGCCTGGCTCTGGCTCCTCTTCTTTTTCCACTCCTGAAGTAGAGAAGGACCACACTGGGAGCACTGTCATGGCCTGCAGACAGAAGATGGGGACACATCATGGTTAAGTATTGCTAAAGAGGTCTGACGTGGCCACAAAGGGCAGCAGGATGAGGCACAAAGCTACCAGAAAAAATATAATGATTTACAGGTGCCTGGCTGTAAGGCATGGCTAGCATTGTGCTACTGCTGTGGTGTTGGTGCATCATCCAGCCTTACGCTCAAAGTGCTGTGGGCTGGATGTTCTGCAGCAGCTGTGTTTGAACCAAGGCTGTGCCTGGGCACTGCTGACTGTGGGCTTCAGGAATGTGGCCAAAAGCCGCTTGTGTTGGGGAGCATGTGGAAGAGCCCATGGCATTTTGTACGGTCTGATTCATCAGATGTTCAGCCTGTACAAGCCACGCTCACAGAAAAGTGCAGATAATACTACAAGGACTGTGCACCTTTCTCCCTCTTTTTTTCTTGGTCACCATCTTCTGTTGTGTGAGTCAAGAACTCGGGGAAGAGGCTGTTCTTCAAAGCAACCAAAGGGATCTTGTATTGATTAGAAGCAAGGGGGTGATGGAAAAGGGGAGAGGAAGAAGTCTGGAGCTACAGCATCCAAACCCTGCTTCCCTGATGGCTGGGGGTGACGTTTTGGTGAAACATTTCCTCCTTTTTGCAACTCTGCCCTTCTCAAGTGTAAGGGAGTTTATTTGAATGGAAATTCTTATTAAGCAATTACTAAGCATGAATAAGCATTGTGCAGTCTTAAAAACCTCTTCGTTTTTACTGCCTGCAAGACTCGTTGACTTTTATTTTTGCTAGTGGCATGACAGCGGTGCTGGGCTGAACGCATCGCACATGGAGAGCTGTGTATTTCCCAGTCCAGAATGTACCACACACAGGCTGCGAGAACATGTCAGTCGGTGCTGAGTATGGGGACTGGAGCTACACATGTAAGCAATCTGCTCATTCAAGTTTTCCCAAGAAGGAAATAAGAAAATGGAACAACTTGAAGCAGATAAATGCTTAAAGATTGGGACCTTAAAAAAGATTGTGACTCGGACATTCCTTCAGGGAGAAGACATTACCAGGGCCTTTTTCTTAACATTTGGGGCTGTGCAGACTCTTGGATATATAATTTTCAATAGCTGGAAGTAAGGCTTTGAGTAGATGAAAGTATCGTTTATTATCTAGTTACAAAACTGGTTTGGAACAACTTCAGTTGTAAGCTGTCAAGATAAAGAATCAAGAACAGTTAATAGGGAATTTACACTTTAATTGGGCTTTAATTTAGAAATGTAACCATGTAAAATCCTTATCTCATTTTTAAGGGGAAACCATGTAATTTATCTTCCTTTTCCATATTTGCCCTGCCCTTTGCTCTTGTTTCTGTTTACCTGAAACATTTCTCTGTCTGGTTTCCATCAGGCTGAACCTGGTTTAACACATGGCTGGCAGATAGCCTCGTCTGAGCAGACTGGAGCCTCCTCACAGTTGTCTGAAACCTCTGATTATTTCAGCTTCCTATTGTAGTGATTACCCAGGGAATCTCCTGTAGTGAATGTGGTCGTATATTTACCAAATGTGCCTCTTAAATTGTATATTAGAAGAAAATTAAGCTGAGAATGGCATTGACATGTTTTTGTAGCTGAGGCTGTTTTAAGCAAAACTTCAATTTCTTTCTAGGAGTTTTAACTGACCGTATAACACGCAGTCTCTCCTCTCTCCGCAAGCTATATATTTTTCTACTGTCCCTGTTCACACAACACAGTTGTATTGTTTAATTTTGCTATTAGCCTAGAAGTAATAATATTTAGTACCAAGTAAACATGTTTAATATTGAGGACCAGATCTTTAGGTGGCTGAAGTTAATAGGTCCAAATGGAGCTGTCATTTTAAACCATCTGTAAATTTTGACCTCAAGGCTCTTCGTAGCTGGTCTAGAAAGTCATAATAACACCAGCTGGAAAAGCCTTGTTGCAAATGGGCCGACTGGACCAACTTTGAAACAAGAAAAGACTAACTTTGAAACAAGGGAAAACATGTCTATTTCAGGATGGCCTCACTGGCTCCATAACCCCATCAAGATCTGCAAGAAGAGTCTTGCCTTTGTGCTTACTTAGAAAGCAAATGGTAAAATCTTTATGGCCAGGATGCCCTCTATTGCCTAATGTTTTTGAACAGTTCTTCTTGTAGTATTTGCCATCTTTGCCTGGTTTTCTTTAATTAGAGTAGGATCACTAAGATAAAAAACTAGCATCCTCACAAAGCATATAATGGAAGCCTTGCTGAGAATTATGCATTCAGTGAAAGCAGGATATTGCAGAGGAAGCTTCAGTGCCTTGTCACTAATTGTGTACAGCAATTTGTTTTAGGACCCAACACAGCTCCTATTGTGGGGTGTGTATTTCTTCTCACAGCTGTAGAGGAAAAATCCTTTTTGTCTAAGAATTTCTGCTTTCCCAAGCCTGTGGTGTCGAGGTGCTGCATTAGTTCAGTTGCCCGACACTGCAGCTGGATACTGGACATCCACAATGAGTTCTGCAGGGTGGAAGGGCACTGTCGGGGTGAAGATACCAATGCGCGCTTGAAAACAAGGTGTTTGATGGGTATACATGTGTTTGTCAAATACGTACTCTGGAGAACTCATTCAGCATCCAAAGCAGCGTCTGATTGTGGAATTGCACACACAAAGCCATTGCACACAAAGCCGGCATTGCTCAGGGTGTGTTCCAGGTGGGTGCTGCTGGATGTTTTTTCATCCAGATGAAACACTTCCCAGCACTGTACCTATCCCTAGTGGGGACCAGGCCAGGAGGCCTCCCGCAGCCTCTCGGCTCCTCTGATGGCATGCTGGCGTCCACTGTCAGGGGAGTTAACTGGGGTGTGTAAGGGGTGTAAGGCACAGACCTGCTTTGGAGACACACTGCTGTTCAAGTCATTGCAGATTTGGAAAAACTAGTTACAAGCATGCTTGAAGTACCATCAGAACTGAGGGCCAATTAAATGACGGTTTTATTCTAAAATCGGCTCTCAGACAAAGGAACATAGATGGTTTTCATGAGCTTAAAGAAGACATGGAAATTAGAGGAGCACGTGGGAAGTTAGATGAGAAGTAGATGACCCATAGTTTTGATCTTTTCTCTAAACAGATGATATTGTCAAGCAACTGGCAGACACTCTTTCTGTTCACTCCATCAGGGATTGCTGTGGTCGGTTGAGACCACAATGCTGCCAGGCGGACAAAATAGTTCCATCTTGGAAAGGGACAATGTGTGAATTGTGCAATTGTGTCAGTGCTATGGGCAGAGCAGGCTGTGCAGCCCAGGACCCCTCCCACACCTTGCATCACACTCTCCTCCCAGTGCAGCAAATAAGATTTAGTGCCTACAGCTCCTCTCTCTTTACGTGCTGTATTCTCCTTTGCTTTATCCAGGGAGCAAAGGTCTGGGCCCCCCAAAGCAAGAAGGACGTCGAGCTGTTGGAGCAGATCCAGAGGGGGCCACAAAGATGATCAGGGGGCTTGAGCACCTCTCCTACGAGGACAGGCTGAGAGATTTGGGGTTGTTCAGCCTGGAGAAGGGGAGGCTCTGGGGGGACCTTATAGTGGCCTTCCAGTACCTGAATGGGGCTACAGGAGAGATGGGGAGGCACTCGTTATCAGGGAGTGTAGTGAGAGGACAAGGGGTAATGGATTTAAACTGGAAGAGGGCAGATTTTAGACTAAATATTAGAAAGAAATTCTTTACTGTGAGGGTGGTGAGGCAGTGGCCCAGGTTGCCCAGAGAAGCTGTGGATGCCCCATCCCTGGAGGGGTTCAAGGCCAGGCTGGATGAGGCTTTGGGCAAACTGGGCTAGTGGGAGGTGTCCCTGCCCATGGCAGGGGGGGTTGAAATAGATGATCTTTAAGGCCCTTTCCAACCCAAACCATTCTGTGATTCTATGATTTTTTTTAAAAAACTTTCCAATCCTGTAATAATTCTGCTTACATCAATTTTCTCTCAGTGATAAAATATCCCATTCCTCTAGTCTATTAGATGACCTCCTAGTATTATAGCAAAAGTGGTTAAGAAACA
>WKFP01013566.1:173501-184314 GCA_011057875.1 Pterocles orientalis | reverse complement strand
CCCCCCCCCCCCCCACCAAACCTCCCCCCAAACCTCCTGCCACATCAATTTTAAAACCCTGGCATGTGTTCAGTGTCAGGGCACTGAGGGGTCCATAGCCCCAGTGGCCCTGGTAGTGTTCCTGGGTTGCCCCCACATCTCCTGGGGACCCTTGTCTGCTCCAGCCCTAGCACTGGGGCTGGAGATGCTTGTGACAGCCCTGTCCCGCCTGTCGCCCCACCTTAGGTGCTGTGTAGGTGTGGGAATGGTGGAGGCACCGAAGACAAAAGTAGAAGCAGAAGTGATGCAGGTTGTGGGAGCCCCACTCCAGCGTGGCCATGATGCTGGTGGGTCCACGCACGGCTGTGGTGGTGCTCACAGCCAAGGCATGAGCGTGCTTGGCCCTATCTTGGTGATTTCTGCATCACACAGCACTGATACACTGAAAGAATCACCTTTTACCTCTGCAGGACACCAAACAGACGTGTCTCCCAGAAAGAGCAGGCATGGAACACCTTTCTGAAGTGTTTCCACATTGTTTCTTCTATTCGTTATCCAGCCCTTCTAAGAACCGCAGGTCTTCTGTGAAATGTGTTGTCTGGTTTTAGCTAAACATGCTGCTCTCTGCCTCCCAAATAAAAGATAACCAGATGTGTTCACATCAAGGCTCTTTGAATGGGATGTGTTTCTCTGTAATTCCAGATGATTCTTAGAGTTGTAAGTCTTATTTATAACTAGTGTCATCTTTAAAGTCAAATTTCTTTTAATGAAAAGTTTTACATAGGAGAAATATATGCTTGGTTTCTTTTGTGACTACAGAAAAAATGTTAACTCTTGCCAAGAAATGCTGATGCTGATATGGCTGGTGGCGGGTCCTCCCTTAGTGCTTTGCTGGGAACTGGGAAGAACAAAAATCTCCCCCAAGGTTTGTACATGCCAGTTTGACTGCTCAAGCCAGTCAGCTATGAAGGACATTGTTCTCCTGTCTGTAAATGAATAGAAACTATAGAATTAATAAGATAGATTTCACTGAAGGGAGGTTCCTCGGTTTGGCTGAGTGGATGAATTAAAGCTGCTGTTCTTCTCTTTTTGTTTGTTTGCCAGGGTACCTATGTTCCTGTCCAGAAAGTCCTGGGTGAAAATCTGGGAGTAGCACCTAGGGAGCAGTGAGTCTGGGGTGAGAAGAGGTGGGTTTGCATGGGCACAGCTCTCTCCCTGCTGTTGGGCAGCCTGGTCTGGTTTGGAAGGGACCTTAGAGATCATCCAGTGCCACCCCCTGCTATGGGCAGGGACACTTCCCACTAGCCCAGGTTGCCCAAAGCCTCATCCAGCCTGGCCTTGAACCCCTCCAGGGATGGGGCATCCACAGCTGCTCTGGGCAACCTGGGCCACTGCCTTAGCCCCCGCACAGGAAAACATTTCTTCCTCCTGATATCTGATCTAAATCTCCCCTCTTTCAGCTTAAAACCCTTCCCCCTCATCCTATCACTACACTTTTTGCTAGAGTCCCAAACCGTCTCTCCTGTAGCCCCCTTTAAATCCACACTGATTTCCTAGTTTCTCCAACCTCTCTTCCCTTTTTTCCACCTGAACTCAAATTGCAGTGGAAAAACAGGGTATGCAGCCCCACAGATCTGGAAAAAGTAGATTATTTAGCAGAAGTTTCACCAGACCTGGTAGTTTCACCAAAAGCCCTGATTTATCTACGTGGAGCTTTACGGCAAAAACGTTAGCAAAGTATTCTCAGCTGAAATGTTGTCTATTGTGCACCTATAAAATGCTGTATGCAAAATAGTAAAAAAACCCCCCAAAAGTAGCAAAAAAGTCTAAAAAGTGTATGAGTGCTTCAGAATAAAACTTGTATCATAGAGTTATTTTTCTTCCTTTTTAACCCTGTGAAAAATTTCCTATTTCTAGTGAAATCCTTGGTAATGAAGAAGGCACATGATTACAGCGCTGAAAAGAAATTTCTGGGTTTTTGGTTAAAGCATGTTTCATCCCAGCGGTAGCCGTGTTTCTGAGGGACAATACGAAAGTCCAAAAGGTATTGATTTCACCTATAAAGCAGTTGCACACTAACGTCTACAGCCAAAGTATATGAAGAAATGGGAGAAAAATGGGAGAATGGGGTAATTTCTGTTTATTGTCTGATTTTTGTGCTAGTTCACAAATACGGGCTCTCATGGGACTCAGTGCAGCTTTGTTAATGTCTGCTTAAATAAAGAGGTCATAAATATGGACGATTATGTGTAGGCCAGCTAATATTCCTCACAGTAAGGGATTTGCTCAGCAGTTGAGGTTCTTTGTTCTCCTTTGTTATTTGCGCCTTTCACATGGAGTCGACTGTTGGGTGTCCCACACAAGCCTGATGGGAACAGGAAGTTTTCTTTCCTTCTTCAACAGCGTGGTTTGATGCTATGCATTGTGCTTACCATTGCTAAAGTCGTGCTTTTATTGTTTATCTTCTGGAAGATGTTCTGGAAGAAGTTTATTGTTCTGGAGGCATGAGGTCAGCCTCAGAGGTACTACCCTCTTTGTGTGGAGCTTGTAAAGCATTAGGTGGAAATACTTAGTACTCACCCAGAAGCTGCATTCCTTATGGATAGAATTCATGTAACTAAATGTAGATGTCAACAACTAGGCTAATTAGCCCACCATTCTTTCCCCGTCAAGACAGAAAACGGTGCCTTTAGAGCATCTTTTCCTAAAAGAAACATCTGATACAGGTCAGATGACTCACACCCTGGCAATGTCTGGTTTTCTCCAATGGATAACAGGATGCGTTTGCAAATGTCTAGGCTCATACGCAAATAAAAAATAGTATTGCACAGACTGCTTGCAGTGAGTAATTCAAGCAATTCAGCTAATGTTGATTAATGAGGCAGCAAGGTGTAAGACTAACAGGAATTTCCTGTTAGATGTTGAGCAGTAAGAAGTAGCGTTATAGTATCATCTGTCTAATGATTCATGGTGTATGTGGGTATCTGTGCTTATGGTCTGTCTATGAAAATTATGAGACTTATAATAACTTGAAATTTGGCTGTCTGACAATGTAAATAGTGAGTGAAGTGTAGAAAAACTTTGAAGATTCAATCTCGAGACACGGAAGTAGTAGGTTTGTTGGAACACATTTAATAAGCAATGAGAAAGTGGAATGACTGTTAATTTCTTGATTCTGTGGTCTTTCTAGGATCCCAAACATTTCTCCCATTTTTTTTAATTCTTAAATTGAAAACAATATTCATACCTTTGGACCAAGTTTTGAAAGGCTTAATTTATCAAGGTTTATTAAACATCTGAGTGCTTGAAAAGGGAGGAAAAATACTATCACCATTTTAGTTTGACTAGACACAGCAGCATCTGGCCTTGATATCATCTTAGATCTAAGATGGATAGATTCTGGTGTTCGAAACCCTGCTGTGGGAAGGTTACATTCCCCTCCAGATATTACATAAAGTTCTTCTTTCAGTTGTCTTATAGATGGGAGGTGGCATTTCCTTGTAACATGTCAGTTTGAAATGGTACAGTTGTTGAGTGTGACGGGAGAGTTTCATGGTAAAAATCTGGCAAGCCCTTGAGAAAGAATTCTTGGGCTAAGAATGCTCTTTGTTTTTTGTACTTTGGTTCTTTGCAAAGAAGTCAATGCTTTATTGTTTTTCTCTTAATAAGTGACACATTTTTTTTTCTTGTTTCTCCTTCCTTAAGGACTCAATTTTGCTAAATGTTGCCTCTCTTGCCCCATGTGGGTGTAGGTTTTCTTAGAGATAGTCAAAATAACTAAGGCAAATACTGACTTACCATAAAAGGCACGTGGGGCCAGTACTATTTCTATGCTCAGAAGAAAGATAACTTAATTTTATTTTTTTTTTTGAGGAGCAAATCTGGAGGCTGACCAGAAAAACGTAGAGCTTCTAGGTAGGTAAATTTGCACTGACTGGAAACTCAGGGTAATCAGAAATGCAGCTTGAGCAAGTAAATGACCATATTCCTTGTCTGACAGAGACAGCTTGGCTTGGATTGCATGGCTGTAAGTATGGAAGACAAATGAAGATCATTATGCATGGAACAGAGAGAGAACCGAGACATCCATACCTAGAGGTGCAGTGTAAGATCTGAGCAGGAGATGGTGGACAGAAGCAGAAGTAATCCTACTTGCTTGCAGCTGAATGAGAAATGGGAGAAAAGTCCAGGATGGAAGGAATCCTGCATGTTTGAAAGTCCTATCTGTTACTGATCTGGTCATTAATCCGTGAGAAAAGGGAGAAGAAATGGGGTTTGATCCCTTCATCTGTGGGCAAGAAAGTCTTTACTCAGAAGTAGGTGATTTAGTTTTTCTCAATAGAGTCCTAATAAAATAAACCTCAATTTAATTCATGGTTGCAAAGCAATTATAGTTGATTATTATTAGACTAGTGGTCTTTTTAGCTTATTGTTCTCCTTTCTAATTGCAATCGTAATTATAATTACTTCTGCTCGAGTCAGCCAGCCAAATTAACAAATCAGTCCTGTAGTGACAGATAGAACTGAAGACAGCATTTGTTTTCACCAGGGAAATAAAGGAGTTTGATGGGGTTGTTCTGAAATACATTTTTCCTGGCAAAAATGCTGTGGTGCTTTTTCTTTTAAGTGAGACATTTTGCAGAAATACACAAATCATGTTAAAATTTCTTTTTGAAGAACAAAAGAGTTTAATGATATTGAAGTGGTCCACTTTTTAACTTCTCTAGGGTATAACACTTTGCTTTTGCATTTCAAGACAGCATTTAATTTCAAATTGTACATTTCAATTTCGGCCAACTAAAAGATTTTTATTTTTTTTTCCTCACACTTTTTCTATGAGAAGCAAAATTTGGTTCCTCCCTAGCTACAAAGCTTTCTGTTGGAAATGCTGTTATGTGATGTCATGATGAATGAAACTCGGGCCGTAAGACTTCAAGATGTGTCGGGTTGTAAAGGTTAGATCTAAGGCTGGGCTGAACTGGACTCAATTGTTAAGCCGGATCGTCTCAGTGGATTAAATTTATTTAGTGCTTTAAACCGCATAACCTCCAGACCCCCACCTTTACCCTACTGAGAGTAACATTTAACTCCTTTTCACAAGGTGCTGCAGTTACTTTAGAAGCCTGCAAGCTACAGCCTGGAATATATTTGTTTTTGTCACCATGCTCAGGACCCATCAAGTTGTTCTGAATTTGTCTTTTATGGGACTAACCTTGTGAGTTGAAGTAGTAGATAGACTCTCTACAGATTCCCCTGAGAATACAACTATATTCTCATATATTCATAGTGCAGAGTTTTGTTCTGCTTGCTTTGGACTCCAGGGTCCAAAATCTTCTGTCTTCTGCCTTATTTTTTTCTTTTTTTTTTTTTCTTACCCGTTGATGACAGAGTTGTCTACCTCCTCTATAGTGCCTCAGTGGGTGCTGTGTTAAAAATGAGATTGGAGTGCTTGCTGCCAATCTCTTTTACTGGTGAATGCTGGGCCAAAATGTGACCTGTGCTCCATAATGCTTCTGGAATAATCTTGGAAGCCCAAAGGCTTCAGTGCGTATGTGATCTCCAGAACACTGGCTCCTTGCGCACAGTATTGTCCTCACTTGGAGACAAGAAAATGGTAGTGGCTACTCCTCTTGCCTACAAGACTCCACAGTCTTGCGCTGCCGAGTGAATATCTACCCAGTGATCGCATGTGCTGTGGTCAAACTCACTTTCCAATGTGTTCAGCAGTTCAGCAGAAGACGTTGCTGTAGGAAACCGCTACTCCTTTTGTAAGTGCAGTGTGCGTTGTTCTGGCCCTTCAGGATGAGGGTGAAGATTGTGGGAGTGCCTTATCCTCCAGCTCTGTGAGTGCTTCTGGGCTTGAGAAGGTCTTAGTTCTGCGCATTTCTGCTTTTGGGTGAGACCTAAAGCACAAACTTGCCCAGCACATTTGATCAGGGAGATTACGGGGCTCTACGTCTCCCGGCAGTGCTGCTGGGGAGGTATGTGTGCCCTTCCTTTTTGTGTGTAAGGAGAGGGCAGTCGCAGGAACGTGCAGTTCTGTTGTCCAGATTAGGGCCATGGCTGTATGTGGATTCTGCCATTGACATCAGAATGGTATGGAGCCATGTGGTTTGCAGACTATGTAAAATTTGTGCATCTTGACGGCTGTGATGACAAGAGCCTTATTGTGATAGATGAGGGAGAAAGAAAACACCGAGTGTCAGATGTGCTGTCTGCGCTCTCCCAGGGTCATGGCTAGTTCTTGCAATGGTCTCATCGGATCTTTCTTTTAAGCTAGGAGGATTGCCTTGAGTACACACCCCAGCCGACCTGCGAGCTCAGGGTCCCAGGGAGAGCAAGGACTCTGACCCTATCCTGAGCGACACTGTGACTTGAACCAAGTACAAAACCAGGAAAGTAATAGAGGAAAACTTGCTGCTAGTGAAGGCTCGGAACAAAAAGAGAAACTCAGAAGGATCTTCATAACATCCTAATCCTGCTGGTAGCAAGGGCTGTGATACCAACCTTGTGTGTTCCCTTCAGGAGTTCACTGGGAAAGGTAACTGGGAAAGGACTGCAGTTTGATATGTGTTAGAGGTGGGTGTGTATGAACTAAATTTATAACTTATTCTTATATTTTGATTTGCTGACATTGTTTTTGAGGTGTATTTTTTTTCTTTCTCTAGAATAATCTTGTTTTCTTTACCAAGTTTACTTGCTGGTTAATTTGGTTGTCCCTGACAAACCAAGGGAGCCTCAACGTTCATGAAAATAAATAATCTGAAGAAAGCAATGATCAAGACAAATACTCAAAACCAGAGTAAGGTACTTGAACCTCTGGATATATAATTTGTTTCCCAGCTTGGGGTCTGACATTGTCAATCATTAAGAGAGAGCCCTTCCTGTACATCTTAACTGACACCCTTTTGAAGAGGTGGTCATGAATTTTTCAGTTCACTCATGCTTCACTGCGTCTTCTCAACTGTTTCATAATAGCAGATTGTCGAATATTCAAGTCTTTAACAAAAACAGTTCATGCAAAATCTTCTTGCAGGCCCTTGGTCTGGAAGCAGCCCAGCTTTAGAGGATTCACGGGGTGCTCCTGTGAATCCAGCTGCTTACAGATGTTTGTTTTCTTTCTTCAAAAATCACTTGGCCAATATTCAAGCAGCCAGAACACACTACTGTACTGAGAGTGCTTGAATGCATCTGCAGATTTGTATGCTTGAACCAATGCAATATATTTCAAGTGTAGGCAGGAACTGAACTTATCCAACTGTGCCAAAGATTGGATGTTTTTCTTATACTTCCACTTCTTACGTTCAGCCGCCTGAGAGCAGATCATCTGCTGATCACTTGCTGAGCTTGCACTGCTGAAAGTTAGGAAAAAACCGTCTTTAAGCAATTAAGCTGCTTACACTTGATAGGGAATAATTGAAGGGAATAAGTTGGAACACCGCTGAAATGTATGTACAGAAATGTATGTATGTACAGAAAATACACGTCCTGTTTCTGACTGCTTTGTTTATTTCTTGGCAAACAGAATCGGACCCAAATGCCACACAACCTTTTATGTGTCATTTGATTTTGTATTGCTCTGTGGTGCTTAGAATAAAAAAAAAGTGTTTTTCATCATTATGTAGTGTAAAGGGGGTGAGAGTATTCAGCCTATTGGTAGATGCTTTCCAGATCTTGAATGGAGTTGGTGTGAAACCTGTACAGTAAAAACTAAGGAGACAGGAGCTAATTCCTTTGCTGTGGTCAGCTCTATCCCTCTGGGCTGGCTATGGCCAAATTATGGTTCCAGTTGGCTGAATCATGACTCTTGCTACAGCACTATGTTTTAAACCTGCTCCCTGGAAATCAAGCACTTTTTTTGAATACAGAACACCTTATTATGACCTTTTAAAATCTTTTAAATGACTCAGCTGTATGTTTTTTCTCAGTCTTTCATATTTTTCTTATGAAATAATGCTGGGAATATTAGCTGTGAATGTAGTGTATGGAGAAATAAGGTATTACTGAGTAGAAGAGGATTCCAGAAAGGTAGAATTAATTTTTATATGGCTTAATAACTTGTAATTCTGAGGAAGAGAGTTGCATATTTAAACTATAAGCGTTGTGCATTTAGGGAGGAATATAACAATTCTCTATTCCTGCTGCCATTTCAATGGGAAGTGCTGAAACAGAAATACATGTGCTATGTGGAGATCAGTGTTTTTTCTGCCTTCCTTGCTCATCCTTTTCTTTGTGGCAAAATGTCCCACTAGTCAGCTTTCTTCAAATTGTTCCTTTTAGTTTTTCTCTCGGGCTAGACTTCCAGGAACAGTAAGCCATCATAACCTGCTGTGGCTACTCCAGCTTAACCTTTCTTCTAGCCCCTAACAGCTTATTCCCTTTCCTTGTGCCACTTGCTCGTGACAGTCTTGCCTGGCTGCACCAGTGCTTGTGTCAGAGCAAGGGAGGGAGGGCAGAGCAGAGGCAAAAATGAGGAGCTTGGGTGGGAAAAACTTATTCCTGTGGGAGTGGTGCTGTGCATGGCTTCAAGCAATAGTGGGATTCCAGCCTCCCATTCTTACCTCCTTATTTTCTCTCTTTTGTATGTATCTGAGAAGGATGGATAGAAAGAGAGAAAACAGGAGGAAGGAGGGAGGAGAAGAAAAGGAAAGATAGAAGGGAAGTCCTTTCTGGAGAAGGCAGTTTGTCATTTACCTTGTCAGCCAACATTAGGACTTGCCTGATTATGGGGTAGGTCAAGGGAAATCTTCAGAGCTACATTAACAGGAGTGGGGAGTAAAGATGATCTGTACAGTGCGGGTAGGAGCTTTGTTGGTTTGAGGAGAAGAATGGGGTCATCTGCACATGAGGGCACTTTCAGGGCAGAAGACTAATTCAAGGCTTCTATGAAGGTAGATGAAACAGAGGGCCCTGGAGATGATAATAGAAAAAGGAGCGAAAAATCCTGGTGTTCCTGGTCTTGCTCTCAAGAGAGTGAGAAAGGATCTACTAATGGTACCTCAGGGAAGTTTACTAGGGAATTTTTGACAAAATGAGCCACCATTTCAATGGATTTATTCAGGTGAAAAAAATTCATAGAGATATAGTGCCCCTTAGGGGCATGGGTTAGTGGGTTGGGTGGTGTTGGGTTGACAGTTGGACTTTATGTTCTTTGAGGTCTTTTCCAACCTTAATGATTTTAAGATTGATTCTTTCAACAATGGTACAGTTTTGCTGGCAAAAGATGCTCATGTATCTTAAACCATTATTTAATTTGTCAGGAAGGGCAGCTGTACATCACCAAAGTTATCAGATAGGGCACTGAGATGTTAATGTTCCGCTTTCCACAAACATGTTCTGGTGAAGCAGTTAGATCTGAATTAACTAACCCCTGACTATTAAACACACACAGGTAGGGCTGTGTAACTGGCTGCTCAGAGCTTTTGGCTGGTAATGCGGGATGCTGCCATTCAAGTCCTGGTTATTTAGTTGTAAGATGAGCAGCTTGAATCTGCATTGGTTCTGCAGTTGAATGGGCACCGTGTTCTCCTGCTGTGCGGTGCCGGCAGCTCCCAGTTGTGTGAAATCGCTGTTGTGAATCGGCAGAGCAAAAGTGTGGATACAGCTATCTCCCACCTCCCAAGTGAGAGCAGGTATATGGGTCCTCCTAAGATCACAGAAGCTTTAATGGGATGAGATTTGCTGTTTTTTGCCAAACAGTCCAATCCTTTGGTGTCAAAGCACTGACAACTTCAGCCATTTTGGTTGATTAACAGAAACTGGGACTGGGACGGGTAATTGATGGATCAGGCATGCAGGTTGTTTTTTCTTCTATACCTTCAGTGGCAGGGAAGGACACTGAGAGGACCAAAAAAGCCCACCTCATAAATAAATGGCTTAAAGGTTGGTGCAAACACAGGAATTTTGTTTTTTTTGACAATGGGGCAATTTACTCAGCGCCTGGCATGATGGGTGCAGATGGATGTAGCCTGTCTCCAAGGGGAAAGAGGATCCTAGCTGAGGAACTAGCAGGACTTAGTGATAGGTCTTTAAACTAGGTATGAAGGGGAAGGGGACAAAATGAGGACCTCTGGGGTTGAGAGGGTTGTTCGAGGCCTCGTACCAAACTTGATGGGCAAACAGGGTGGAGTGCAAAGTGATGGAGTACGGAAGGGGGATACTGCTGTTCTAGGGAATCCTGTATCCTCTGTGAAGGCGGTGAGACAGAAAACCCAGCTGAAGTGCCTTTATACCAATGCACGCAGCCTGGGAAATAAGCAGGATGAGCTGGAAACCGTGTTGCACTTGGAAAGTTATGACCTTGTTGCTATCACGGAAACGGGGTGGGACGACTCCCATAACTGGAATACCACCATTGAGGGGTATCGGCTCTTCAGAAGGGATAGGCAAGGTAAGAGGGGTGGGGGAGTTGCCCTCTATGTCAAAGAGTGGATAGATTGCGAAGAGCTGTGTCTGAGGAACAGCCACGATCAGGTCGAGAGCTTATGGATAAAAATCAAGGATCGTTCCAGTATAGGGCATCTAGTGGTTGGGGTCTGCTACAGGCCACCTGATCAGGGGGAGCCTGTTGATGAGGCCTTTTTGCTCCAGCTGCAGGAGATGTCCGTGCAGAATCTTGTCCTGATGGGGGATTTCAACCACCCGGATATCTGCTGGGATAGGTAGCACAGCAGGTGGCAGACAATCCGGGAGATTCCTGGAGTCTGTCGAGGACAACTTCCTGGTCCAGGTAATAGATGGACCCACCCGAGGAGAGGCCCTACTGGACCTGGTCCTCACAAATGTGGAGGAGAGCATTAGAGAGGTTAAGATTGGAGGCAGCCTGGGCTGTAGT
>WKFP01013566.1:145240-172482 GCA_011057875.1 Pterocles orientalis | reverse complement strand
AGGAACAGATCCTCCTAGAAGCTATGCTAAGGCAAATACAAGACAAAGAGGTGATTCGAGACAACAAGCATGGCTTCACCAAGGGCAGATCTTGCCTGACCAATATGGTGGCCTTCTATGATGGAGTGACGGCTTCGGTGGACAGGGGAAGGGCAATGGATGTCATCTACCTGGACTTCTGCAAAGCCTTTGACATGGTCCCTCACCACATCCTTCTCTCTAAATTGGAGAGGTGTGGATTTGAAGGATGGACTGTACGATGGATTAGGAATTGGCTGGCCGGACGCAGCCAAAGGATTATGATTAACGGTTCTGTGTCAGGGTGAAGGCCGGTCACGAGCGGTGTCCCTCAGGGGTCTGTCTTGGGACCGGTGCTCTTTAACATCTTCATCAATGACATAGACGATGGCATCGAGTGCACCCTCGGCAAGTTCGTGGATTATACTAAGCTGAGTGGTCCTGTCGACACACTGGAAGGAAGGAAAGCCATCCAGAGGGACCTGGACAGGCTGGAGAAGTGGGTCCGTGTAAACCTAAGGAGGTTTAATAAGGCCACGTGCAGGATGCTGCACTTGGGTTGGGGCAACCCCAGGTATTTATACAAACTGGGCGAAGATCTCCTTGAGAGCAGCCCTGCGGAGAAGGACTTGGGGGTCCTGGTGGACAAGAAGCTGGATATGAGCCAGCAGTGCGTGCTTGCAGCCCGCAAAGCCAACTGTGTTTTGGGCTGCATTAAAAAAGGGGTGGCCAGCAGGGAGAGGGAGGTGATTGTGCCCCTCTACTTGGCTCTTGTGAGGCCCCATCTGGAGTACTGTGTCCAGGCCTGGGGCCCCCAGCACAGGAAGGACGTGGAGCTCTTGGAAAGGGTTCAGAGGAGGGCCACTAAGATGATCAGAGGGCTGGAGCACCTCTCCTATGAGGAAAGGTTGAGGGAACTGGGCTTGTTTAACTTGGAGAAGAGAAGGCTCCGGGGAGACCTCATTGCGGCCTTCCAGTACTTGAAGAGAGACTATAAACAGGAGGGGGAGCGACTGTTTACGAGGGTGGGTAGTGACAGGACAAGGGGGAATGGTTTTAAATTAAGACAGGGGAAGTTTAGGTTAGAGATTAGGAGAAAGTTTTTCACCCAAAGGGTGGTGGCACACTGGAACAGGTTGCCCAGGGAGGTTGTGGATGCCCCATCCCTGGAGGCATTCAAGGCCAGGCTGGATGTGGCTCTGAGCAGCCTGGTCTAGTGGTTGGTGGCCCTGCATATGGCGGGGGGGGTTGAAACTAGATGATCACTATGGTCCTTTTCAAGCCAGGCCAGTCTATGATTCTAAACTTTTCATTTAGTGCATCTTTAATCTTTTGTGCAAAGTTTATGTCTAGTACCAGCTTTTGCTAGGTCAAAACAAAGTCCACACAGTGCATTTACCTGCTTTTTCAGCTTCTAAAATCTGTAAAATAATCTCTTATCTGACAATTTGATTTCTTTCAGGACGCTTAGATATTCTGTATACATTCTAGTAATGCATTTTATCTTCCAATGAACCTTTTATGACCCCTTTGAAAAAGATTAGGGAATAATTTAGTTAATACTTTAAAGTGATTTATTAGAGTCTGCATTCATTTAAGTTTTAGTTTATATAAAATTAATCTTTATCAGAAGTACTCTTTGACATCATTACTAAACAAGTTACCACAGTAATCATAGCCAGCGTAAAATCCGGAAGCATTTTAGCTTTAAGGGTTATTTGATATGGCTCCAATAAGGACTCTATTAACGTGTCACATTTTTTTATAGCACTTGGCACTAAAGTTGTCATCTGCTTTCAAAGTTTAATGTGAATTTCTCAATTTAATAGATTCTAGAGTCTCAGAAGTAAAACTCTGCTCTTTTTCTAACTGAGAACAAGAATTTCAAGGAAATACTGCTCTTTTAACAATTTAAAATCAGCATTGATCGATACCTGACAGTCAGCAATTTGTAAATTGGTGATTAGTGGAAGCCTGGCTGAAGAAGTTCTAGACGAGTAGTGTCTGGGAATTATGGTATGAAATTAATATATATTTTTTTGCAAATCCTTATGCAAAAAACACATGAGAGAGACATTGGACAGTGAGAACTGAGATACTGTATAAACTCACAACCAGAAAGAAAAAAAAACACAACTTATTTTCTAATGGGAATCCATCTGTGTTACCCTGCTCCTGATTTGGAGGGAAAACACCAAAATGTTTCATCACTGAAAGAGTGATGAGGCATTGGAACAGGCTGCCCAGGGCAGTGGTGGAGTCACCATCCCTGGAGGGGTTCAAGAAACGTGTGGATGTGGTGCTTGGGGACATGGATTAGTGGGTGAGGAGGTGTTGGGTTGACAGTTGGACTTGATGATCTTTGAGGTCTTTCCAGCCTTAATGATTCTGTGATTCTATTTAACGTCTTGCAAATCTTTAATATTGTGGTTTTATGTCTGTTGGCTGAGAAGGCCATGACTATTTTCACATTCCACTGAGCACCCAGCCAGGGCTGGCTGAGAGCTTGGACCCGGTCCCTGTCAGGGTTATGGCATCCTACTTCTACATAAACAAAAAGTAAATTAAAAAAATCTTCCAGAATGGGTAGCTGGAGGTCCACTTCTTTGTTTTCCCTGAAAAAAAAAACTTGGTTGAGAGGTTGAGAGATAAAACATTCAATGCTCTTCTCCTTTTCCTTTAGATTTTGGTTTTATTGAAGGCATATTTTTTCCCCTCCTGCAAATCAGTATGAGTGAACTTTCTAATAGTCTCTGCCTGTGCCTGCCTTTCCCAGTTCTTTTGCAAACAGATGGAAGAAATTTTGTTTCTTGTGCTAACATTTCTGTAGTGGTATTATGTTTATATATCTGTGCATATATGTAAAAAAATGTTTTAATTTCTTTGTCATGAGATGACCTGTAGATTGTACTGTGCCTTTCAAATTTACATTTTGGTAGTAATGAGATTCCCAGAAACCTTCTCTCCTCCTGGCTCAACAAGCCCAAGTCTCTGTGTCCCCTCACAAGGCAAGTGCTCCTGTGTCCTGAGCATCTTCAGTCACCCTCTGCTGAACTCTAGTTTGTCTCTCGTATCAGGGAGCCCAAAACTGGGCGAGGTGTTCTACACATGGTCCAGTGAGCCCTGATATGGGGAACAGTGAGGATATAAAGGAAAGCTGAAAGGGATAATTGCTGCCCTTAATCTCCTCACCATGCCCCTCATTCATACCACCCAAGCTGCCATCCACCTCTGCTGCCAAGGCTATTCCTTCCCAAGTGCAGAACTTGGTGCTTGTCCTTGATGAATTTCATAAGGTTCTTCTTGGCCCACTTCTCCAGCCTGTCTAGGTTGCTCTGGATGGCCACCATGCCCTTAAGCATTCTGCGACAGCAAGTGCTTTGTTGCCTCCTTCAAGTCCCTGACAAAGCTATTACACAGGACATGTCCCAGTATGGGCTCCTGCAGTACTCCCTGTTACTGTTCTTCAGGTGGTGAATGACCCCTACTCTCTCATCCCAGTCATTCAACCAGGTTTTTCACCTATTTAACTTTCCAGCCATCCAGACAGTGTTGTCCTAACTTGGACACAAGAAAATTGTAGTGGACAGTGTTCTCTGCTCTCCTCTCACCCACAAAAGTCAACTTCCTGATTTCTGTTTAACAAACCTGTGAGTCTCTTTTAATAATTTCAGTGTGACTATCAGAAATTAAAACTAAAAGCTGGGCTCTGGCAAATTCTCATAAGAGACCGAATAGAGAAGAGGGACTTCAAGGTGGTCTACACAAAACCCAACATTTCTTTTTATGACCCGGTCCAGTTAGTAACACTTCTTTGCCTGCAAACAGATTACGATTTCCTGAGATAATCACATATCTGACTCTAGACTGACTTACTGGATGTGTGCTTCAGTGCAACACACTATAGTAGTAAGTATTCGAAGCATTAACTCTTTTGGGAGGAAACATGCTTGTGGCTTGCCAGCTCTCTGACTGCAAGAAACCAACTATTTTTAGATCCTGAAGCAAATGCAGTGACATCAAAAGTAAATTTCTAGAGATATTTCCCTGTGTTTCATTCAAAGAAGCTGCCTGTAAGGACTTTAATCAGGTAGTTGTACATTTCTGTATTTCTGCAGGGGCTGGAACCTCAGCTGAGCAGCCTCTCAGTATTTGCAGAATTTTCTTTTCCTTGTTTGCATAAACACAACTTTGACTATATGAAATAATAACTTGGTTTTAAGCCTAAACTTTCTGAATTAGCATTTTGACAAAAATAGGTTGCAATATTTGATGGAATATAGATCAATTGTTTGAATATTTAAGAACAGCAAATATTGTCATTTACCAATAACAGCAAATTCACTCTGTCATAGCTGCTCTTTAAAGTATTTATCATGTGGATTTCTCTGGGATGAAATAACAAAATAATATGTTAAAAAACAAACAAACAAAAAGAAAACGTTTCATATCATTTACACTTCCAGCGAAACAAAATGTAGAAAATTCTTGTTGAATTCAAGGTGTTCAATTATCATTAACTTCAGAAATAACAGGATTAACGTGGGGGAAAACAAAGAAACTTTATTCCTGAAGTAAAGTCAGACTTGTTTTTAATGAAATAAATGATTTTTCATGCACATCAGAATATACGGTCCACCTTATAAAGTGGTTTGTGGGATCAAGATAGTAACATACAAAGAATAAAACGATGCCTGTATTATTTACCTGAGCTTGGGTTCACACAACAGCCCCCTAGTGCTTTGTGTGCTTATTCAATGGAAGAGACGTTTAAGGTCTTTTTTTAAACGTGCGTTTTTAAACTTGACCACTGATCTAAATTTCATAAAGTGAAAATTTAACCTCTTGGTCAGCTTTGTGATAAAATTCCGTGCCGAGCTGAGTGATAAACAGAGGATTATCTGTGATCCATGAATCACAGGAAAAAGAAATGATGGTTCTCTGCTTTTCCTCAAGGGTAGAAATACACTAAACTGGAAGAGAAATAAAGCAGTTCTTTGAACTTCAGAAATCCTGCTTAAATAGATTTCTGCTGAAGGCAAAGTGCTTACAGACTGCAGCATGAAGAGAAACATGTGCTTGTGGACGGCAGCGGAGAACTGAACATCTACCACTGTGGGACATCTGGAACTGACACAGTGCAGAGTCTCCCCATGGAAAAAAAAAATAATTTTTTTTAATGTATCTGTGTATCTGTGCAAGGAATGTATAATTCCAAAACTGTGTGCAGTAGTGTGACTGCTGGGAGACCAGTGTTGCCTTTGTTGTCCCTTCTTTATTGGCACCTTGGTATGTAAATACCCAAACCCTGAAATCTTTTGATGGTTTCCAGTAGCTTCCCCACTGCCACTTCTCAGTTGATGAGGATGAATGAAGTTTGTATAATTTATGAAGCCTTCTGTCTTACAAACAAAAAAACTAAAAGACTTTCTGATGTGTTTATTTCTTTAGAAAGATCTCTGTCTTGGCTTTTGAGAAGTGTACTTGGATGAGGTTCATCAAACAAGTTGAAATGAATCACCAGCAGCTGAAATGTGTGGGACTCGCCCCAGCAAAACCCATGGTGGCTCCGCGAGCTGTGCTGCAGCAAATTGATAACTTAAGGAGCAGCATTTTCCAAAGCCAGATGCTTCAGTTTTGGTAAGTTCAATGTATTCCTGCCTCATCTTTGTGTTCCAAGTAGGACTTTTTTAGTTGAATACTGGAGTGATTTTTTTTCCCCAAGTCTCTAGCCAGTAACCGTTAAGCAGATAACAGAAATACAGGGGGCTGTTGCTAAAGTGGAACTGTCATCATTTTAACTATCACGGTTTCTATACATTTTTTCTATATATATTTTTAGAAGTGTTTACAAATTTTTCACCCTTTATAGTATCAGTTAAATAATGTGTCACTATAGTATCAATAAAATAATGTGTATGTTCACACAATATGTAACTAGAAGATGTCCAGAGATTATTGGTTTCTTATTCAGCTTGAGTTTCTTTGGACACAAGAATGCTAATAAGTTAAAAGATTTTTCTGAAGCCTGCAAGCATATCTGTGCATGGTGTTAAGTCCACAAATAGTAAAAGAGTCTCTAGATTTTAGGAACTGTTGACCACCTCCATGTTCACGGGAACAAGACGGAATTATTGACAGTCATTGCCTATGAAAATCAAGTCTTTAAGTAGATCTACAGATAGAGACGCTAAACCTTTTCCTACATAAGTTTTGATCCTGTGCAGAGACTTTACGTTTCTAGTCACTGGATGCAGTACTTCCCATAAAGGCGAGGTATTATTTACTACCTTTTCCTGGCCCAGGTTACCTTTTTTTCAGCAGCTTCATAGAAGTAGGTGATGGCATCTCTTTCTCCAGAAGTGGCAACATAGACTTCTGTTGCTAATATGTCACTGTTAACACTCTACCTTTGAAAAAAATTCCATGGTCTCTTCCCAGAATCAACTCCCCAGGGAAATGTTTCACACTTTAACATCTCTGACTAACTTGAAGCAGCATCTACAGTCCCAAACACTAAGTTATTACAGTCTTTGCTGAAAGCAAGATTTTAAATTATCAGAAGGCTTAAAAGATTCTAGATAATTTTCTTCTAGATTCTAAGCCTTTAGTATACTTTTATGTCTTGGTTTTAGGCTTTTCTGCCCCACTGCTGCCTGAGAAGATTTTCTTGGTTGGTTGGTTTGGGTTGTTTGGTTGGGTTTTTTGTTTGTTTGGTTCTTGATTGTTTGTTTTGTTTTGTGCGGTTTTTTGGTTTTTTTTGGTTTTTTTTTAAAGAAAGAAAGGAGGATCTGAATTCCACTTCTTCATGTAAATCAAACAAGTAGAATTTAAAGAAGATGCCATACTCTTGAAGACCTGCAAACAAAACTAGCCATTCATCGCAACCTACAGCTCATTGTGTTTGTTGCCAGATCAGAGCTTTGTATTGATATAGAACAGCAGTTTGAGCCTAGAACCTCAGGCGATAAACAGTCTATCACGTGTTTAAGAAGGTGGCTCTGGTGGCTCCTAGTCTAGCTTCAATTTGTATCATCCAACTTCTGCAAAGCTAAAAAAGCTGTTTACTGTAACGATGCGTTCCCTAAGTTGTTCTTGTTGATTATAGTGAAGTTGGGCCTTGATTTTCTTAGCCTAGTTTATTACTGAAGGGATATTGCTGCTCATTGGCTCATCGTGATCTTTAAGGTCCCTTCCAACCCAAACCATTCTATGAAATGTGGAGGCACGTGTTGGGGTGCTTTTGCAGGGTTAGGCTCACCACCTTCCATGGGGGACAGAGTTCTGAGCAGTGGGTTCATGGTGTGTGTCATTTGGTAGCATCTGAAGTCGTTTCACAGGAACCTCTTTTACACTGTTTGAACGTGGAAGGAGGTCAAAGTCAGCGGTGAGAATTCAATCATCGAAAAAAAAAAAGTAAAGGGAAACCTTTAGGTCTGAAAACAGGATGTACAGAATTCATTTGGGTGCTTTTGATTATAAAATCTTGGGCGACGGGAGCTGTGGATAAGGTTTAGCTCTGAACAAACCCTTTTTCAAATATACCAATGTTCACGAGCGTAGGGAGGAGGAAGCTGGATGTTGGCTTCAGCGTTCAGGATGAGTTCTCCCCGCTGGAGCAGAGATTGCATCCAGCTGTGTGGAAATCAGTCCTTGACTTTGTTCTGGACGTAATTCTGACGTAACAATTCATTTTCTGCTTTCTCTCTGTCTTCTCTGAACTAATATAAAGGGACAAGAAAATCTCCCCAGATACCTGATCGAGGGCATGGAAATGCCCGTAGTTTCAAGATTAAAACCAGACAGCTTGGGGTGAGGGACAGGGAAAAGCTGAGGTTACTGTTACGGAGAGGAAGAGTCAGGGGAACAAGAACATACTGATGATCTCAATATAATCGTACTGATGATCTCAATATAATTATCCATCTGCAAAGGCTGATACTCTAAGGGGAAAAAAAAAAAAGCTCAAAAACCGTAATGAAATTGTAATATTTCAGAACATTGTTTCAGCAGCAAGTAGACACTTCTGAAACAACTCTTCCTTCTGAAAGCTGTGCAGTCAACACAGCAGTCGGAAGACAAATGAGCATTTTAACAGAAGACATTAACTAAACTAAACCCTCTGTCTTGACTGAGGGTAGTACAAAACGCAGGCAGGGCAGGCGTGGATGCTGGCTGCGGTGGGCTGCTTTTAGGACTGTGAAGTCTGTAAGTGCAATATTCTGTTTGTCATATGACGTGCTAACCTCCTCCCCGGTATATCTGCAGCAACGTTAATCGGTTGTGATGGGGACACTCGGTGGGTCTGTGAAGTCCAAGTCTGTGAGAAATTAAAGGCTCACAAAGGAAAGCAGTTGTGGGTGAAAGATTCATGTAACTGATGTAGATCTTATTTCTTTTACTTCCCTTCTGGTTAGGAAGGTAGATTATTTTATTTTTTTAAAATTTTATTTATTTAACTGAAAAAATTGGGGTGGGGGGAAGAAATGCACAATGTTTAGCTTTTTCCTTGTGAAAACAGAAAATGTGAAGTATGTTCTGTCACTGGTAATAGAATGTTCCATTTGACTTGGCCCTAACATGAATGTTTCATTTCAAGTACTCTAGGAAAAGCAATGGAAGAAAAACATCTTCTTCAGTAACTTGCTGGGGTAGGAATAGAAGGTGGAAAGGACGGTGGTTGTACTCGCCCTCATCCAAGCAGGCAGCCTGAGCAGAATTTTGTCATTGCAAGACAATTTTTAAAAAAATTTTATAATCACATGTTTGCCAAATTTAAAGAGAAAGTTATTCTCCTTAATACACATCACGCAATGATTTGGAGTGTTTGCTGAAAAGAAAACCTGTAGGAAAGCCAACATCAAGGCTGTTACTGTGGCTGTTACCGCTACCTGGCCAAAAAAATCACTTGGCTGGCTTATTCCAGACACTTCAATAGCTTTTTTTGGCTATTACATTACCAGTATGATAATATTACTTGTGGACTACTGTTTCAAAGTACTCCCAATTAAAAATGTCCTTTGATTTCTTACAGATCATCTTCTGCTTCTTCAAGCAGCTGATCCAGTGTTTGACTCCTCGAGCTTGCAGAGAAAAAAAAACCCTCTTACTCTTATTGCTTTCCACTCTTGATCTTAAGACACTTCTATTTTGTGTGTTTACCAGTAACTCTCTTTGTCTTTTGATAGAATTTTAGATTCTGCTATTCTTTTCTAATGCCGTTTTATAAACAGCAAGGGTAGAATTATGATATCATGCAGTAATATCTTAAAAAGATTTATTTTTTGCTTTTTGAAATGAAGAATTTTGAAGCATAGACTTTCCAAGGACTTGGCTTTTCAGATGCACTGAAAATGAGGGGGGGAAAAAAAGAGATTTTGTCAATTATGCATACATCAGAAAATGCTACCTTGATAAAATCAAAACATTTTGCAGAAATACATTAATTGCAATGAACTCTTTCTCAAACACTAACAGGTTTTGATGACTGCTTGCCTTGCTCTGTGCTCTTTTTGCAATAGTGATCCTACATGTTTGGCTGGTTTTTTGTTAGTGGTGGTTTTGTAGGTTTTTCCTCTCCCTCCAACATGAGGCTTTCAGGGAAAATGCCTTTTTGCTAGAATATATCCTTCTCTCTGTGTATGAAACTTCTCAGTGTGAGCTGGTGCAATACTCCATTCTAGATGTATGAAGAGGTGTCAAGGGCAGCTCAGAGTTAGTTCAAGTTAATCACTGCAACTAACGAACTGGTTAGGAAGAAGATGATGATGGTTTGAACTTTGAACTTCAGATTCAAGTAACTATTTCTTGTGATACAGTTTTTGGGGTCTGGAATACCATAAGTGTGATTTCTGACAAGCCCTTATTTAATCGTCTTGTTTTGGCCTAAAGGTCAGGCGATGAAATCTAACCTCTGTCAAACAGGGAGTGGCAGATACCCGAGCTCAGAGAACAACCAAGGGGGAGAGATATAATCTCAACTGCGTTCTTATTTGGTTAACAGTGAGAAAAACAAGTTGTGAAGAATCACTGGGAAGAGAGGAGGAAAAAAATCCGTCTGGAACAAAAGGAAGGAAAATAATCTCAGAGCTGCTGTTTCAGGAGCAGGGATTTGTCTCCTTTCTTCTTCCAGCTCCTGGCACGTAACTTTTGAGATTCTCCTCCAAGAAAAGATCCGAGACGGGTGTTCCTGTTCCTGGCATTTCTTGGTCAGCCTCTGCAGCTCTGATGCACCTTTGGACAGGAAAGGACACCGAGCAACATGGTGACCTCTTTGTTCTGCAGGTTGCACGTAATTTCTCTACTCTTCTTCTAATACCGCTTAAGGTTTTGTAATTAAGGACTAACTTACCTTGTGTGACTCCTGCATGTCCCCCCCTGTGGCAGGATTCAATCAGGTCAAGGTCAGACACTTTTTACCTCGCAGCAAGCAGATGGAGCCATTCGAACCATCTCTTCTCAGTCATCTTCTTGCTTGTCTCCTGGCTGTCCATTGAAAAACCTGAATATGTTTTTTCACGGTATCCCTTTACCTAAACCTCAGGACAGGTATATCTAAGTTAGTTGCTCATCCGTATCTCCACAAATAGGCTCTTTAAAGCATGTACTCACATATATAAAATCTCAAAAGTTCCCTTGCTTAAAAAGAGAAGAAAAAGAAAGACAGAGGATTAGACCTTGGTACCAGAAGAGCTGAGTCCCTGAAAGCCAGTCCCTTCCAGGACATTAAGTTCTATGGTGAACATAAGAAACCAAGAAATGCTTACCAAGGCAGGCCGGCCCTGAGGAGAGAATAAGCAGGCTGCACTCTAGCTAACACTGTTTCTTACTCAAAAAAAAAAAAAATCCTTAAGAAGCAAAATCAGTACTCTTTGGTCCAAAAATCATAGAAGAAAGAAGAGATATCCACCACTTCATTTAACTGACTTCTTACTTAGGTGTGCATGTGCTACCAAGTGGCCATGCAGTTGGTTGTGTCCCTTGGCTGATAAGAAGGAATTTATGTGTTTGAGGGGGGATTTTTTTTTCTTCCCCAGAAACAAAGGGAGGTTTGTGATCTGAGGAGTGGCTGTAAATTTGAAAGTTTTAAAGTTTTCTGAATAAAGTGTTTCTCCACTCTGTAAAACCAAATGTAACTAATTAGTATGAATATCAAAGTTGCCTGGATGTTCTGGTTTTCCTCTAGGAGACAAAGCAGTTTGTATGTTTAAAGTTAAGTCAGTTAAATCAGTCCCTGCTTGAGTGCTTTCATGGAAGAGAACATTGGCTTCAGTCTGGCTATGTGTGATAGAAGGGTTGAGGAGAAAGATAGAAAACAAGGAATTTTTACTCATTTTGTCTAGGAATCCAGTGGGATTAGGAGTTTTTTGTTCTCAAGATGTGTGGGTGTTGGGCCAGATGACAGTGTAACAATGCTGCAGTTTGAACACACAGACAGGAAAAAAAAAAAGTCCATCAATGTATCTACAGAGTGGCTACAATGTGCAGCTGTGCAGGCTTTCTGCTGGCCAATTTCAAATTAAAAGAAATGAAAACTCTGCATGGCACAGTCCCCTACGTGCAAGTAAAAAGCTGAGTGAGTCCATCTGTTTCTAGATCTTGGGCTCTAACCCTCAGAATAGAGCAGGGACCAGGGTATAAACCTACCGCTGGGCTTCAGCTGAAAGTAAGTGGGATCAAAGAGATCATCTGGAATAAGGATGGAAATGTAGAATGCCACTGTAATTTCAGATATTTGTTCTTACTTCAACTATTTCATTTTTTTTTCATCTTTGTGGCTTTTGTTTTTGTTTCGGGTTTTTTTTTTGTTTTTTGTTTTTGTTTTTGTTTGTTTTTTTTAATAGCTCAGGGAAGGATTCTAATTTCTTTCTCTCTTTCCCTTGGGCAAGGAGAAATGCAGGGAGATGTAGTGCCTCCCTGTAATCTCTGCAGCGCTTCCAGGGCTGGCAGTCAGAAATGCAAAGGTAAAAACTGAATTAATGTAGCTGTATACAGGCATTTTCAGTAACAGTCTCTCTGCCTGGTTGCACAGGTGGCTGATCAGAACTCTACATGCCAGCGACAGAACAGGATAGTCCATTTTAACGACAAATCAGTGGGGGCCCAGCTTCTATTAAAAACATAATAATCGAATACCATTCCCAGTGGGTTTGGTAAAAAAAAATATTAATACTGCACACATATTGTGCCAATCAGAATATTTTTCAAGAACTTGAGAATTCCCGTGATGTTTAGATGCCTCAACTGCAATGTAACTGTCTCTGTGATGGAACCACAGCTCTTACCAGATGAGATGCCTAACAGCCTGGAGGCTCTTGCAGGAGTGATGAGCACCTGTATTTTTGGAGTCTTTCCAGGGTGGGTAAGTGGAACCAATTGGATCTTTCAAGTTGTAACATTTGATTAGTGCTAATTCAGATATTTCATTTCTCCTGTGTAGAAGCATATGCTGCTTTTAGATATATTTTCTTTGTGCCTTCAGAAAGAAAAATAAATTCATTTAGGAAATGGGATCACAAACAACTTGCTACAAAAGAAAGAGAAAGCTTCTGGAATAAATTTTCTGGGTAAGTAGATACTTCCTTAATAAATGTGTTTAATAGAATGAGTATTATGTGTTAAATAAAAAAGGTACACATTCCAAAACAATTTATTTCCCAAGTATACTAAACAGGCTGATAATCTGCCTCACTTAGCTAACAGAACTTTGTTTAAGAAAAATCTGAATGAAAACAGATCACCTTTCATGGTGGAGAGGTGGAGAACAGAGCCTTGGTTTTAGTCCCAGCTTTCTCCGTCCTATTTGTCTGTTTCTAATCGGCTGTTATTGGTGTCAATAAACCTTAGATCCAGTGTCACTTATTTCAGTCATTTCAGTCCAATTTAATTTTGAAATATCAGCTGTGAAACAGATTCATTTCTGCATTGGTGTAACTTTTTGCCTATTTTGGAACCTTGTTAACTGCAACCTTAAAAGTAAAAGCTGTAACAAAAGCCATCCTGAAGGACGTGAGACAGGTCTCTCTGACTTTGACAGTTTGATTGAATCCTGGGCTGTTTACTGTTCCTTTAGAACACTTTTGAAAGACTAAAAGTGCCAGGTGAGGAACATCGTGGTTAGCGAGAGAACCTGGAAATACGCTTCCCTAAAAGCTGCAAAATCCAGAAGAAGAGCAGACTGTCTTATGAGGTTGTTCTCTGAGTCATTCCTTTATCCATATCTGATGTGCTTTGGACTCTGCGACACCTGCTCATGTCTCTTCTGGCATTTCTTGTTCTGCTCATGCTTGGTCGTATAACTTCACCTTCCTTTATACAAGCTTTCCTTCATCTTACTTGCTGAGTTTAAATTGACACACTTCCTATATTTAAGCCCTAATGTTTACTGAACTCATTAATATCCAGACTGGAGTTACCTGAGCCAGGAGAGCAGCTTCTAACCGCTCTCAGCCAAGAGGCATCCGCAGACTGCCTGCACATGGGCAACACCGCAGCCGGGGGTGCAGGGAGCTGCCGGCCCACCTGTGAGCAGACAGTGCTGACAACCAGCATCTTCCATAAAAACGTGCCACCACCCACCCAACCGAGTGTCCCCCATGTCCCGGGGACAGCAGCTGTCCCCTTCAGCACCGCTCGGGACCTGTGTGGCCAGGGTGGTTGCCGTTCAGGCATCACCGAGAGAGTACAGAAAATGAAAATGATACGGTGTTCATAACATGATGGATTTTCACATAATTTCCTAAGAAAATCCAGTGTGTTTAGTCCTAACAGTGGTGGAGATGCACAGCTGGGATTTAATCCAGGGCACAGATTCTAGCACGTGCTGGCTCGTTTGTTCAAGACCTGAACAGGTTATTTTGAGTAAATTAAATGGCCACAGTGATGATCTATAGACAGGCCACGGTAATGGCAGGACAGAACACAAGTTCTAAGTTCTACTTGTACGTATGTGATGCACATACAACACTGTTGATTCAAATATTTACATCCATTCATTCTACGTAACTAAATATTTATTTTTTTTTAAATGGGAGAATTCAATACCACACTGTCGTGGCATGGACTAGTATTTCTAGGTAAAATAAGCACTGGGAAGGGGATGTGTGACTAATGTGTTTTACAGCTTTTTGTCCTGCTTTCAGACTAGAAAGAAGGTATTTCCATAAAAACAATTCTGGATCTGAGAATATTAGATGAAAGCCTTTTCTTAAGAACTGCCAGGATGGGTCAAACTGAATTTCCATCCAGTTAAAAAAAAAAAAAAAAAAAAAATTCTACTTTGGAAGACAACAACATCCTGTACCAAGAAGATCAAAGGTCAACAAATTATTTACATATTTTGAGAATCTTTTACTAAATCAGTTGTCTAAAAATTGAGTTGGATTCTTGAATTCAATGAATATTGAACAGTCATTTCCTCTCTGTATTGTTGGCTGTTTTATAGGTCCTTCGCATGCCCTTTCTTCAGTCATCTCTTCTGAGAACTAGTGTCACGTTGACGTGTTTGGATGGGAAGTGGTTCCCCAGCTCTGGTCATCCTTTATGACTCTCTCTGGACTTTTACTGACATTCACAACTGCAAGCAGAATTCCAAATACAGCTGCATCGCTGGTTTATGTGGTTGCCCCCCACCTCCCTCAAAAATTTTTTTCCTAATGTGCTAACTTCATTTTTTCAATGCTAAGAGTTTATTTGGAAAATCACTCTGATGACTACTCTGGAAAGCACTCATGGAGTTATCAAGGATTCAGGCTTCACCTTCCATGTCTTTTTCTTCCCATTGTTGAAAATTTATGGACCAAGTTTTGTTGCAAGACCTCCTGAGGCTTTATGCATGGCTATTCTGAATAGCCAACAAACTTTAAGTAACGTGGAAAAGGACTAGATATCACCTGGCAGCTATGAGCCTGTAAGTCCTTTTGGACTTCTCTTTTTCCTTTCTGAAAAGCAACTATCCTTTCCCACCCGTTAAGCAACTGTTGGTACAAAACTAGTGCCCAGTCTTGTACTTTATTCTTGTCCCGTGTCAGTTTAGTTTCTTTAAGTGCCTTCATAAAGGTACTGTTGAAAGATTCATTCAAAAAAAATGATCTGTGGTATATCAACAGCTGATCTTTATCCTTCCCTGTTAATGCCTGAACATTTTTAGATTTCTGGGGCAAGACTTCTCTCTGCAAAATCTATGTTGGCTCTTATCTAAAGATTTTTTTCATCTGAGACTATCATAACTGAGTTATTTAGTGTGGTACTGTGATGGGGTTTTTTTCTCCATAACCATACCTTCTTTTTCTTGCTCCGCAGGAATCCCCAGGTAAGTCGCACATGGCTCTTCAGAACTGAGAGCCTGACCAGCTGCTATGCACAGCTCAGGGTAAAATCCTGAGCTGCATCTTCTCTACTCTTTTGCTGCCTATTTGACTCAACAGGCTGACGTTTATGATACCTAGATGGTGCCCCTGCATTACGCACCGGTGTGTCCCCCACGGCGCAAAAGGAAGATGGCAATCTGGACTCCCATCCTTTGGGAATCAACCACTGCAGCTTTTTTTAATTGAAAGGTTTGTTTTTAAAAAAAATGCTCAGAAGTGGTTTGTCACAAGCTGTGAAACAGTTTGCACTAACCCGTTTTCTGGTTTGTTCCAATAACAAAAAAAAGGGCGGTTTCTGTTGCAGTGCCTAGGGATGTCTCTCATGGCATTTGTCTTATACTCTTAACATTCAGACTACATCCGACATGGACAGTCTTTTTCACTGCTTGTAGAAGGAAGACCACTTTCTTAACAGCTCACAGCCCGTTCAGACAGATCTCTTCTCTGCAGTGGCTGTTAGATGCTAGAGGTAGCGTGCGTTTCCTCCAGAAAAAATCAAGGTTATGGACATCCTAGCAAAGCTTCCTGTGCATTGAGAGTGTCTGCATCTCCATATACCCTTCGAATTGTGCAATACACAGAAATTTCCAGGAAAAGGAAGCTCTAATAATAAACTGTCACTGTGCTGCTCTCATACTGTTGTTTGGCACATTTCTGTAACCGGGATTGTCAAAGCAAGCAGTACAAATGCAGACCTAGCTACAGATCCCAACCACCAGCTACAATCTATTAGTGTTTTTGAACCTTTGCCCCAACCACAGAATTTGCTTAGGACAGAACAGGGACTCATGAACAGTTCTGGTTAGCAGAGCTAGATAATCAGACCTTTTCCCTGGCTTGGATGTGGATAATTGAAGTGATCATGGCTGATGCTTGGATTCATAACAGTGGACCAACTTAATTAAGGTAAAGATGCCAGTCTGCACCAGGACTAAGCTAAGTGTTTTGCCAATTGACGGGGTTAGCACAAAGGACACAGGCACCAAATTAAAGAAACGGGCTTATTTTTACTTATGTTTAAAGTGATAAAATAATGACAATAAATAATACAGTGAAAATGAATTAAAGAAAGATAAGGTAAAGCATAAAAATAAGTGAACTATTATAGCAAGCAGAAAGTAATGTACCTAATCGTTACTACATAGAGTTAGTGATAGTGATTAAGAAAGATACATCACCAATTGCCCTAATAATATGTTACCATCATTCAGATGCAGTTGCTGAGGAGCCCATCTGCAGCGAGGATTTGGAGAACCCTTCCCAGCACTGGGAAATCTCCATACAGTGTATCCACTGTATAGATGAGGCTTACAAATTTCCCTGCAAATGTTCCCTGCTTTTGTACAGTTGAATAAACAACTTTATATCTTAAACTGCGAAAAACATCTGGTGTGGTTTTCCCCTTGTTAACTTCCATCTCAAGCCTGGCCGGGGCCCGGAGAGGAGATAACAAGAACAAAAGAATTTGCTCATCTTGATTATGTATCTCTCAACAAAGCTTGTTGGGACTTGCCACATTCCCTTCCCATCTGTGGTGATAGGGCACATCCATGCTTAATTTTAGCTACTGTTACACAATTACTATCTTTCTGCTGGCTGACCTTACCCAGCAAGCGTTACAGCACAGCTCTGTAAGCGTTACAACAAAACTTTTATAAACTGGCAGATATTAATAAGGTAGTACACTGCATCTGTGATCAATATTATACATATCAGATATATTGTGAGGTTCATCAAGGTCAACTTTGGTTCAGGACCTAGTGGGAACAGCAGGACCACAATGGGTGTGAATATCACAGGTAACCTCTAAAGGTCATGTGCAAAAAATTAAAGAAGGGAAAGCTCCTGATGTAACCATCTGGAGGCTCATCAAACACCAGAGCTGTCAATGTGCCCAAGATCTGCTTCAAAATGAGCCAAGAGCAAAGTGCAGATGTGTTTAACTGTATCCTTCAGCTACCAGTTCTTCAGTTCGCATAATGTTCTTGTCATACCATCAGTCACCAACATATTTTTGCCATTTTACTGAATAATAAACCCCCCCAATCATTAGTCTTGTAAGTTTTATTAGTGGACAAAATTTGGTTTGTGTTGGGCCCCATGATGGCTCTGAAAGAGTTGTCTTTCCTTCCCAAAAGTAGACACAGGCAGACGCTGTAATTTCAGTTACCATTGGGAGCAAGGCTTTGTAACCAGGTTTGTAACAAACCCTTATTGCAGGAATGTGTATTTGAAACTATGAGAAAATTATATCACAGTAGACATTCAAGATAAACTTGTAATTCCTATTTAACATCAAAACAGAAAACTAAAATTTTTCAATGTTTGTACCACAAACCTTTTCCTAGAATTTTGTGAAATACAGATTTTGCATTTTGCTAGGAAAAAAAAAGGGGAAAAAATATATGATAGGGCAAATTGCAAAAGAAATTTAGCTAAAGGAATACAGGTAGGCATTCCTTTCTGCTGCCTAAACTCTTTGGCACTTTTGTTGAAGGTACACATAGTGTGAAAAAGTCGATGTGTTTCATTAAAGAAGTGTTGAAAGGCAGCGTTTTGGCATTGCCATATTTCTTTTTGACAAGTCTGCCAGTGAATTTTGTTTCCACAGAAATTAATTTTCAGTGAATTTGAATAGTTTGTGAAAAATCTTGCCACAATATTTCCCTCTACTTCTTTTCCAGAAGCTTTAGACTGGGAAGTTTTAATGTCATATTAACATGGAGGCACAGTTATAAATTTCCACTGGGTCTGCAGATTCTTATATCTCACAATTATTTCTCTTAATAAACTTCCTTTTTTTGCCTTTCATTTTCATAGTAGGTGTATTTAAATTTATTTTGCAGATACAAAAAAAAAATCTTCCTCCTGTTTTCAATTAATGCTGTAATGGATTCCTGGATAAAATAATACTAGTGTCCAACATTGATTTGAATAGGTTTTGCTCCTTGGGCTGTGCTAGCAAAAGTCTAAGCACACTTCTTGAAAAAAATGGAAAAAAATGGCAATAACCCAGCCCTGAGGCCAGGCATTTGCCCCGACTGATGGGATGGGGACAGGGAGGTGGGTGGGCAGGGGAGAGTCGGGATGGGCTTCTGCCCACAAGAAGACTGGAAAGGCGTTGATTTTGGTCATAAAGCAGACACGCCTAGATTCTGAAAACACGTTTTTACTCATTTAAACAATGAAATAATAAAAGTAATTTATTAAAATGATAGTTTTAAAATATAAATATAATTCTTATTAATAAAATACTTGTTTAAATGCTGTATGACATTACTGAAGTCAATTATCCCTCCTGGGGCATGCAAAGTCAAGCACATGTGTCAGTTTTTGCAAGACATGGACTGTAATTTCCTACTTGGATTTCTAGAGCTGTGCTCCCACGTGGAAAACACTGTCAAGAGCTCCTTCGTGCCATGAACTTACTAGGGAGAATTCTCCGTATTGCAGTGAGAAGTCATATGAGTTATGGATTTCAGTCTCTTAGAAAATGGGATTTAGAAGCTTCCAGATCCGGTAAGTAGCTGTTTCATTACACAGGCGGTTGAAATACAAAACCATGACTGTAACAGAGATGACTATGGTAAATGCATAAGGATTTACTGTTCAGGTGGTTAAAAAGCAATGTATGTTTAAGATCCTTTCTGAATTAGCTATGTCAAAAGTTCCCATTTTTGACAGGGAAGTGAGAATTCAATTTCTGTCAGTATGTAATTGTATGTTAAAGACTGAGGATGTCTGCAACATAGGTACCGTTTTTCCTTGGAAGTTTATGAATATAGACATTTTAAAAAGTGTTTTTTCTTTTTGATCTCAGAGCTGAAACGACTTTCCCTATCAGCAAGGATTTTACTTCCTGAGCTTTACAGAATATCTAGAAAAGCCAACATTGCTGATCAGGCAAGTATGATTTTATCTGCAAGTCCTTTTTTTTTTTTTTTTTTTTTTTTTTTGCAAGATGTATTATTCAAAGCACATACATATTTTTATTTCTTTTGTGAACCAATCTAATGTTTCAAACTTTGACTAGCTTTTCAAAAAAGAATGAAACCCAAACAAAAATTACAAGGTACTTTCAACAGTGACATCAGACATAGGTGCTTTTATGCACAGAGAATGTGGAAGGAGCGTAAGTCACACTGAGCACAACCAGAACACTTTAACTGGAGCTTGCATTTCTTCAGCACGAAGAATGGTGAAATGCACTGTGTAAAGACAATTTCACATATTAAAGGAAAATACGTTGTTTGAAACTCTAAGCTAATAATGTAAAACCTCTTCCATGGATGTCAACAGCAAGAACTGGAGTTGTTCTAGTCTTGGTTGCAAAGTAAGGAGGAGTTCAGGATACAGAACCGTCATGGGAAGGCTGTGACTGGAGGAGTTGTGGGTTCTAGCAGTTTCATCACCAGCATGCTTACCTGTCGTGGGTTAAGCAGAGGAGAGTTAATTTTTTTTTCTTTCTTCCTTCTCTTCATAAATAGTTAGCAAGAAGCTATGCTTTGGACATCCTCAGCTTGCAGACCATAGACATGGACTGTGCCGGGTAAGTGAAAAAACAATCATAGTGGTATTTCACCGGCGGCTGGGACGCCCCGCACCGCCGAGTGCGCGCCCGGCCTCCCACTTATTCTACACCTCTCATGTCTCTTCACAGCGCCAGACTAAAGCTTGACAGGGTCTTCTTTCCCCGCTGATTCCGCCAAGCCCGTTCCCTTGGCTGTGGTTTCGCAAGCTGAGGATGTCAATCTCAGGGAAGTTGCTGGACATCAATTCTGATTCCGTTGAACCTGCAAGATTCTTAATAGGGTATCATTAGTATAACACATAACAATCATAACAGTGATAATATGCAATGGCAGGGTTATGCAGAAGCTAACACTGTGCAACTAAATTTATCAGCCACTTTCACCCATCATCAAATCCCCTTGGAGGTACACATTGAACCTCACCGTCCTTCTGCATTACCCACCAAGTATACCCAGGTCCTTGAGCAAAAGCAATCCCATGAATGGGTTTACCTTTACCTGAGGCAGGAATAACCCAGACTGTCTTCCCCAGCAAAGAAAAAAAAAAATTAACTCTCCTCTGCTTAACTCATGAAATCACCTAAGAAGTTACCTCCTCCCGTACCAGGCAGTTTATTAAAAGGGAGAACATACATTACATTTTACCTTTGAAACGTTAAAGAGTGAATACGAGCTAAGCAGAGCACTTGGAACCGAAGCAAGGGTTGTGCACAGGACAGCAACTGTTTTCAGTGGGAGCTGAGCAGGTACTGGCACCCTGTAGAGCAGGATTGCTGGAGAGCACAGCTCTTCGAGGCCATGCCCAAGCTTTGAAGTTCACCCTAAGTAGTATTTAAATCTTTCTTCATGTGTCTCCCGCTCCTTCCTCACTGCACGCCACTAGGTCTCAAAATTTTCTCTTGGTGTACCATGGTCAGGACTTTATTTTGCACTACTTTTCCTCTCCTGCTTTTCCTTATTTTTAAATAAAAATTTGTCAAATTTTCTGTGGACAAATATGCGCCCTCTTCTTCCTTGCTCCCTCAAGAAAGCAAACAAATTTCCCACACTGCTAGTCCCATCTATACTTGCGGAGTCTGTCTGGGAACAGGATTATAGCTGGTGTTACGACTGGTCTGCCAGCTGGAGGTGGGGAATCCTTGGCTGTCCTGTTACAGCAACTGTATATTCCCATTCTATACGGTATGGACAAATGGTACAGAGGGAGTCTGTGGATCTAGCCCCAGTTACAGGAATTTGACCATGACATAGCAATCCTTTCTCACTGCCGTTCTAGCTCCGGAGGCACACTGAACCCGCAGTCTTTGCTAACCAAAGTCAGCACCGAGGACACTCAAGCACATGCCTGTGCTGAAGGAGGAGTTTATAGCCGTGAAAAGTGCCTGTGGCCTCCACACCTTGAGCATAGGTGTGTAATGGCAGGAGCCCGAGTGTGCTAATAGGGCTTAATGGCCTTAATGAGGCTCACTTGAGACTCCCACCCACATGCCCTGCCCATGGGTCCTTGTGCCCTATTTAAGCTCAAGCCTGGGGGCTCAGTCCCTCCTTGTCCTGTGCTGTAGGAGTGATAGCTCCTGGATTGACCTTCATAGAATCACAGAATGGTTTGGGATGGAAGGGACCTTGAAGCCCATCCAGTGCCACCCCCTGCCGTGGGCAGGGACTCCTCCCACTAGCCCAGGTTGCCCAAAGCCTCATCCAGCCTTGCCAGTGACCTTGGATCACTCCTCACTGTAGTCCCCGGGTGGACCCTGAATGTGGTTCATTGCTCTCCTTGTCCTGGACTGTTGATGGATCCCGTTAGCAGCACCCAGTTCTGGCTGCCCTATTTAGACCCTGTGGGACTGTGCCTTGCTGGTGAGGGCATGGCTTGCACTAGGGTTGCTCTTGGCTTCTGGCTTGCCCTCCTCCTGGGCCAGGGCAGCGTGTTCTGTGGGAAAAGTCTCATTTTGGAGTTCCATTTAGTCATTGCTGATTTCCCACTTGTATGGTGTTACAAGCTGTCTTCTGGCTTGTGACTGAACAGAGCATGAGCCCATAACAGCTGTACTGGGATGGGAAACAGGAACCCAAAGGTAAAAGAGCTGTTTTCTGAACAGTCACCCTAGCCTTGTGAGAGAGGTGCTGTGACATGGAACTTTATCAGGGAGTGTAGTGAGAGGACAAGGGCTAAACATCACTTATGCTGATGTTTTCCCAGGCTCTGGGCTTAGCTATGCCTACAAGCTCCATGCAGCTCACCATGCCCTCCTGCAAAGATGAAAGCTGAAGAAAAATGCCACTGCATCTAATAAATTTGACTTATAAAAAACAAACCATCTTAGGTCTGTGCAGGTCTGTTAGTGCTAATATCGTCTGCCCTTCTCCACTGTTCTAAGAATGAAGTTGTTTCAAATAAAAGGTGCAAGTGACATTTTTGTGAGGCTGACTTTGAACTAGGGAGGCCCAAGAGCTCCAGCTGTAAGCACAGACATGGCTATCTCCAGCTGTGTGCCAGATGGGGACAAAAGGATATTGGGGTTGACCTACTATCTTGAGGTTATTGGCACCAGCTGTATTCACCAGTTGTAGATTTAGGTGTCCCCACTTGGGATTTTTATCCACCGCAGAAGAAAATGTTGATTTTCCCAGTTTGAATGGGCTGGAACTGGTGTGAAATTAGGCTCTGCTTTTGTTTTAATTCATGCTGTACTTGCTGGTTCTTGGTTGATCCATACATTCAGTCTCAGTGTATTGTGGAAGGGCTTGGCTGGCCTTTCTCAGATTCTGTGGGAGTGTGTTTTTAACTCCCCATCTTGGTTAAATTAATTGCCAGCAACATGCCCTGTTGGCTGTTACACATACAGAGAAAGGAGAGAGATGCAGGTCATAAGGCAGTGCAGAAGATGTGTTGACAGTCGTATGTTTTGGTAGCGAGACATGGCTGAATGCACGTTTGTCAGAGGAGAAAATTCAGAATTTAATTCTTGGGTGCTGGTTCTGGAGAAGTCCTGCAGCACCAAGTGCAGAGATAGCATCATCTTGCAAACATGGCACGATCAGCATGTCATCTCTCGTGGTTTCAGAACTCCTGCCAGAAAGGAACTCCTGCGTAAGGATCTACCCTACATATTCAACAATATCTGGACTATGGTGGTTAGGGTCAGTCAGTGGGTAAGCCTAGAACTGGCAAACTTGTTCTGGGGCTGAGCTGGTGATGCGGTTACACGGCGATGTTCAAGAGAATTGTGGTATTTCAGGTGGGGGAGGTTGCTGTTATTCTGGGGACTTGTCAAAAGTCTCCTGCAATGTATGGGGGCTGTCAATGGCTCATCTGGGCTGAGGACTGTCATCCTCTGCTGATGCACATGAATGTGTTCAATAGAGTTTGATATGAAACCAAGCCTGACAGCCTGCACTTCTAAACGCCATTGACTAGACAAGGGTCCTTTCCAGCTGGTCATGTTTTGGGAATTTTATCCACGGTTTTGACACAGTTCCCCACTCCTCTGGTCCAGGAAGCCCACCCTAGAGTTGGAAGAAGGGGCGGGAGGGGGAGGTTGATGTTGCACTGGGTGAGTACAGAGTGGCAGTGGAATGAGCGTTTGGCTGTCGCAAGGTCCCATGTGCACACCTGCATTTTAAAACCAGCTATGTCATAACTTCACCGGTCAAATTCATGATCCTTGGTGTGGAAGGTGGAAGAACAGGGTGAGAGAGAAAAACACTGAATAAACCTCCAAGTCTCAAGGAACTGAGAGCTAGTGCCTCAGAGAAGGCAGAGGGAAGAGGATGTAACGTGAATTTACCATTTCTTAAAGAAGCAATATCAAAGATAGAAACTAAAACTAGTCCAATGCTTAGGAAAGGCAAGTGTAGTAAGGAGTCAGTCTGTCTGATTTGAAGTCTTCTACCTCCCATGAAGTGGATACCAGGACAACTTACAAAGGATATTACGGAAGAACAGCGTGAATGTGCACAGAGAAAACTGGAAAGGACAAAGTGGGGTATAGCTGGTAAGGGACCAGACCTACAGCAAAAAAATATCACCAGGAACATTACTCTAAGGACCAAGCCCAAAGAAAAAGCTTTCTACTTAAGAGAAAATTATTAAATTGATGAGTTCAGTGACTGTATTGGTTCAGTTCTCACAAAAATGTCCAATTGCAATTAGGCAACTTACAATACAAAGACGGCTGAGATCTTGGACTAGGATATGAAATGAACAGGCCAGAGGAAAGTTAACCCAACTCAAGATTTCCCCGTCAGTGGGCTTGGTGTATTTCATCATGATGTAAATTTGAGGAGATGGAGAAGATGGGTTATGACCAGCCAGTAACCAGCCCTAACCATCAAGAAGATGAGGAGAGGATCAGGAAGGATTTCATTTTTCTACCAGTTTTCCCCAAAATGTCACCAAAAAAACTGTAGGCAAGTTAAAAAAGCCGTTGAGGCTCTGGATAAGCAACACTGTCACATGTCTTGTCATTGTAAGACTTTAGACACATGACACTTTTGTAAGCACGGAGAAACATGTTCTGAATGAAGCTTCTAAAAAACTGTGAAACTGCTGGAAAAATATGGAAGCTCTGTCAACAGCTCCCTTTCAAAGAGGAACGAGGTACAGAGGGGACTTAATGTGGAGCAGGAATCATCATTTTCTTAAACATGGATCAGGGAACCCATGGCCATGTAAGAATTTTGCAGAAAAAAATCTGGCAGCAGAGCCCACAGCTGCTGTGGGTTCAGATGCAGCTTGTGAACCATCGCAGTGATTGTTCGCAGGCTGTCTCTGAGCCCACTCCATCACGCTACAGTGGAAAGGCACACGTTACACCAGAAAGTGGGAGCAGCTGGATGGTGCACACCAAATGTGCAATAGACCTTCCCTTCCGTACGGTGCTCAGGCCTTTGCTGCAGTGATATGGCCAGTGCTGGACACTGAAAGAGGAAAAGCAGGGTGTGCAAAAGGGTGCAGGAGACATCAGTAGGAGTTTTTTTAGAAACAGGAAACTGGGACCTAAAGAGCTGCATTCCTGTCCTGGGGGGCTGTAAGCATTTGAATGAATGAATCCTGGAACACTGGTTATTACTGGGCTACTGTAAAAGCAGAAGGAGGAAGAAAAAGCAGAAATGTGAAAATATCTTCTATAGTCAGCATTTTCCAATATATCAAAATGCTAAATATTCAGACTTTCAGAGAAGAGACAAGGTACTGCTGAGCTGATCCCAAAATTATTAAAAGCTTTGGTTCAGCAGTTAAGTCCTTTAAGCAAAACATATGTACTGTATCCTCTGCTAGGTGAGGAAGGCAGCTTAACTGTGAGTGACCCAAGACAATGCTGCTTCTTCTGACCCAGCAGCAATAAAAACTAGATTAAATGCAGCTCCTACGGTAGCAAATGATCAGCGTGTTACATGAGTTTCAAAAGTAAGAGCAGAAACATAAGAAGGAAGGAAAAAAAAAATCTAGAAGAGCACTAGTGCAATGAAAGCACAGAAATACAGTTTGAGGTTGAAAGCTTCTGTTTGTGGTTTTTTAAAATAACTGTTGGACAGGCTTCAAATTATAACCAGGCTGTGTTTAAAACAGCTTTAGTATATGGCCTGACCCCAGGAGTGTATCCATGTGTCTAGCCTTAGGGTGTGTAGATGCGGGAGCTGCATAGGATGTGTTAGAAGCTCTGGGGCAGGCAGGAATAGTCTGTGAAATAATGAATACAGCTAAAAAAGAAAAAGTTAATTGTAATGAAAATGAACAGCCTGTGCTGCTATAACTCCCTGATGCCTTTCTTTGGAAAAAAACAGAAAAGGTGGGTGACTGGGTAAAAAGGACGGACAGGATAATGTAACCCTTTAAGGAGCATTAGATAAATAATGCAGCAATGGGTCTGAAACAGGAGCAAGCGTGAGCTCAGATATGGAAATGGCCTCTGGGTTTTGGGGAGGACATGAGACAAGTCTTCAAGACGTGACCTAACGAGTTGTGGATGCCCCATCCCCGGAGGGGTTCAAGGCCAGGCTGGATGAGGCTTTGAGCAACCTGGGCTAGTGGGAGGTGTCCCTGCCCATGGCAGGGGGGTTGGAACTTGGTGATCTTTAAGGTCCCTTCCGACCCAAACCATTCTCTGATTCTGTGATCACTTGACAGATCTCAGGGTGAAGAAAAGGGAAGGTGAGCCTGGGGCCTCCATCACACCAGTTCCGCAGCAGGAATGCCCATCACCTGCTTTCCCAGTGCCTGTGGACCAGCTACAGAGAATTCCCCAGGTGCCAGGGCAGGACAGAGCCCAGGATGCTGCTGGGTCCTCATGTGCCCATCAGCGTAACGCTGGGCACCTGGCTGCCAGCCTCCATCAACTGGGGGTGCAAGAACAACTGTTAAGCTTGAATTCTTACTGTATGCACAGCAAAATCCAAACACATTAGACCTCTTGAAGTACATATTGGCTTCAGGAGAGGAACTAAACCACTTTGTACACAGTGAAATGCTGAAAGCCTGCCAAAAGAGTAAGAGCAAGACCTTCTGCTTCTAGTGTCTTCGTGAGAAAATGAATTAATACTGGCTTTAGCAACCCAACATTGTGTTGCAGAGAAAATCAAAATACGCTCAGCCACAGTGAGAAGATCAGAGCCCTACTCTGCCTCTGCAGCCAATGTGCTCAATGGCCTTTCCTCCCAAAACCCCGAGAGCCATCGGCTGCTGGCGTGACTCACCATGGCCACATCCCAGGGTGGGAGGCAGCTGGAGGAGCCAGGGCAAGTGGGCAACCACAAATTGTGTTTAATTTGTCTGGAGGGGTGACACAAACATTCCCCAACGTTCCCCGTGAAGCTGCAACCTCTGGAGGAGTTGTCCCCATCCCTGCTGCTGTGTAGCAGATGTGCGTTGTCATGGCGCAAGTTCCAGCTGCTGTTCTCACCTGGTGACAAACCCGACACAGACCCTTGGCCCCTGCTCCCAACAGCCCTTCTCAACTGCTCCCAACAGCCCTTCTTCCTTTCTTCCAACCATCCCTTCGCCCCAGATCCCAACCAGCCCTTCTCTCCTGCTCCCGCTGCCCCGGACCCACACCCCAGCCCTTCTCGTCTGCCCTGCGCACCCCTTTCCCCGTGTTTGCGCTGCCTCGGGGCGGCAGCATGGACACCCCGAGGAAGAGGAAAGCTGCTCTGCCCAAGGTACAGCCCTGCTCCACGGATTGGGGCACCCCCACTGCCCGGGCAGGCTGCAGCAGGCAGCACGGGGATGGGGCGGGATGGGGACCCCGCTGTGGGGAGCTCGGGGGGCCGGGAGCTGGGCTCGCCCTCTCCCCCCACCCACCCCTGCAAGGCCAGGGGCGGCTGG
>WKFP01013566.1:96103-143411 GCA_011057875.1 Pterocles orientalis | reverse complement strand
CCAGACCATCAAGACCTCGCCCAGCCCCAAGCGCGTGAAGCAGGCGACGCGCAGGATGGCCCGGCTGCGAGCGCTGGCCCGTCACTGCTGGTGGGTGCTGGTGGCCAAGGAGCCGCCCAGGCTCCAGCCAGCTGCTGCTGGGGACGTGCCCAGGGGCCCCATGGCTCTCCCCGGGCAGTGAGAGGGGGCAGGGGTGCCGAGACCCCCGTCCCACAGCTCCGCTCGGCTGGCCAGGGCAGGACCCACGCACTTCTCTGCTTGGCTTTGGGCTCAGGTGTTTCCGTGTCATGATGGAGGGCGTGAAGCCAGAGGAAGAGAACATGGAGGTTGATGTGGTAGAGGAGGACGAGATGGAGGTGGACGTGGAGGAGGAGGAGGCGATGGAGATTGACCCACCAGCAGGACAGGCACGTGTTCCCCATCCACTGCCCGCCCATCAGGACAAACCCCAGCTCCATTCGGAACCCCAGCTCTGCTGGGCGAGGTGCTGCTCGTGAGCCAAACAGCCGTGTCGCTTGCTTTTTTCCAGGGCTGACGGAGATGCGGGCTTGGCGCAGTGCACGGCAGCTTTCAAGATTTTTACTTGTAGCTTAGACTTGTTTTACTATTTAAGGTTATAGGTTAGAGTTGTGTTACTGTTTAGGATTGTAGGTTAGGGTTGTGTTAGTGTTTAGGATTGTAGGTTAGGGTTGTGTTACTGTTTAGGATTGTAGGTTAGGGTTGTTTTACTGTTTAGTGTTGTAGGTTAGAGATGTTTTTCCTGTTTAGTGTTGTCTAGAGTTGTTTTTCTGTAAATAAAGTTATTTATTGCTGTTTGTTCAGACCCATGGTCTCTGTCTCAGTCCATTGGCTTTGGGCGCAGGCGGCATTTGCAGAGTTGTGGGTTCCAGGTGCTCTGGGTTCCTGGGTCCAGAGGCGGCTGGGGGTGCTGGCACGGGCGCCCCGGGGGCAGCAGGTCCCTGTGCACAGAGGGGGTCCCAATTCTGGGGGTGGCACCAGCCGGCACGGTCCCAGCCCCGCAGCACTGCAGGCTGCTGGGAGCACCGGCGGGACTGGGGGAGAGCCCCGAGAGCCAGAAGGGCAGAGCGGGGATTCCCAGAGAGAGCCAGAGCCTGCAGCCAAGCCACCCTTCCCCTGCGCGGGGTCCTGCTGCTGGCAGCGGCCCCGGCCCCTGTTCCCCACTCGGGGGGAGCCGCGGAGTGGGCAGCACAGGCTGCAGCGGGGACACTGAGGGGGGCTCTGGGGAGAGAGGGGTCCCATGGGGCCCCGGGGGTGGGGTGCAGGGGGTGGGGAGCCGTGGGTGCCGGCAAAGGGTCCCGAGGGGATGCCATGCCGGAAGGTGATGGAGGCAGGACCCCGGGAGCCGGGGAGTGCGATGGGGGTGAGGGATGGGCACGGAGCTGCCCCCGGGCTCTCGTTAGCCGCGGCCCTGCCCCCTTGGTAATTAGCCGTGGACGAAGCCACTCATCAGGGCAGCCGGGGCTGGGCACTCGTTCCCCGCGGAGGCGGCGGGAGCGGGCTGACTGCTCTCGCCTGCTTGCCCCACAGTTTGGGCAGACTGGCTCCTTCCCAGTCGCGCTGGCAGCTGTGCTCAGCCACCGTGCTTTTGCCCCTGGGAAACTCCCCAGCCCCCCGGGCTCCGCAGCTCCTTCTCCTCCCGCATCAAGTGACATGACCGAGGCCGTTCAGCACGTCAGTGGCAGAGCTGGGGTTCGGCTGCCCCAGCCCTCCCCAGCCACTCACCCTCTGCTGAAGGGCCTGGGCCAGCCTGGCCTTGGGAAATGGCACCGATCCAGCCATCAGGAGCCCGGGTGCTGCTCAGGGCTGCTCAGTCCTGCTCCGCAATAACATTTGCAGAGCCCGTGGAGTTGGTTTGGGTAACAAGAGGTGTGGGATAGCTTGTGTTGGGCACTGTCACTTGCCCTGCACGTTAGGGCAGGGTGGGCAGGGGGTCCCCTGCTGTTCCCTTTTCTCCGTAGGATGGTACCTCACGCACCTGCCTGTCCTGCTCCCCGAGGCAGACCCGCAGGCAGGCGAAGCCGGCACACAGGCTCCTCCAGATGCCCTGCACCAGGCAGGGGCTGAGGTGCAGCTCTGCGCTTGCCGCGCACCCCAGGAAATCCTCTGCCTGCAGCTCCTCCACCACCTTCTGCCGGCCCCGGGCAGCACTGTCAGTGAGCACCGCTGCAAGTGGGGCAGCGCCAAGGCCGTGCTCGCCGTTGGCGGCAGCAGGGACCAGAGCCCGCCGGTGCCGGCTCAGCGCTGCCAGTGTGTGACCACGGGGCAGAGTGGCCGGGAATAGACCAACATGGAGCACGGTCCCTCGGGAGACATCGCGACAGAGGCAGAAAGGTACGCTGCAGCCCCACGCCCCGGGATACCTGAGCCCGCAGGGTGGGAAGAGGGTCTGGGGCCAGTGGCTGGGGACAGGGGACCGCTGGGTGCAGCCCTGGCCAAGGTGACCCCACTGGTGCTGCCGTGCAGGGACCTGGTGGGACAGAGGGTGGCCCTGGGAAATGACCCATGGGGCTGGTGCCGTCCAAGCCCTGGGCATCCCAATGTGGCCTCAGCCCTGCGGCCCTCCCGGCGGCCTGGGGTCCTGAGACCCCGAATGACAGGGGGACGACTGCAATGGGGCTGCCGATGGGCATCGAGGTCCCCCTGCCAGGGCCTGCTGGTGCAGTGCACCAAAGGGATGTGGGCAATGAGGGTGTTGAAAAAGCAGAAAACACAAAGATGCTTCCAGCATGGGACCAGTTTGGGTTCTTTCGTTTCCAAACCCAGACTTGCGGTTCCTCTGCCTTCCCTGCCCTGCCTAGGGACACTTCCAGCCCCCACGCAGCCAGCAGGTGCCGCAGCTCCAGTCCCAGCAGGTGCCCAGCAGTTCCCATGAGGATGTCTCCCCTGCTGTGGCTCACGGCCCCTCAGCAGCGACGCTGGGGGCTGGCAGGGGCTCGTCCCGGGCACTGCTGGGGCAGGTCGCGGGGTCCGGGTCCTTTCCCAGGGGTCCCGCCGCGGGTCAGCTGCTCTCCCGGAGCTGCGCGGGGCTGTGGCCGTCCCTTCCGTGCGGGATGACGTCGTTCTTGCTGGCGATGAGGCGAAGGTCCCGGGCGTGTCTCCCCGCGGCTGGCAGCGCGGTCCCTGGGCGAGGGGCGGTGTTCACCGGCTGCACCCTCCCCGCTGCGGGCAACCCCCCCCGCGCCCACCTCCCCGAGCCCGCCTCACGTGACGGCGCACCACGCGCCGGGACACCACGCATGCGCGCGCTCAACTCCTCCCGCCGCTCCTTGCCCCCGCCCCCAGTCAGCGGCAGGGACACGCCGTGGTGGGCTCCCCTGCGCTGATAGGTCGGTTGTGTTGCCAATCCATCTCCGGGCGGGGCGAGGCTGGGAGGCCTGTCCAATGGCCTGGTGGCGAGCGGGCCGTGCGGAAGCGGCGGGCCGGAGCGTGTGGGCAGCAGGTAGCGGGGTTGCGCTCCCCTCGGGGGCCGGGGTTGGGACCCGGTCGTGTCCCGTCTGCCGCGCTGCTCGCGAAGGGGCGTCGCGGCCCGGCCCAGCGCAGGCCCGTGCCCGGCAGCGCCGCGGGGTCCCGCGCGGGCCTTCCTGAGGCGAGCCGCGGCCTCGGGTGGAGCGGGCCGTGGTGCCGGCTCCTGAGGCGCGGTGGGGTGCTCGGCCCTGCCCGGCTGCGGACAGGCCGCGGGCTCGGCTGGGGTGCGGAGGTGCGTTCCTCAGGCGCGGGGCCGCCTGCAGCCGCCGCCGCGGTACCTTCGCTGGGCTCCGAGCCCTCCTGGGCCGCCCCCGCCGAGCGTCGAGGCCAGGCCGGGTGTTGGGAGAGGCTCCGGGGCCCCGGTGGGTGACCTGTGCTCTGCCCCCTCAGCGCTGGCCATGGCTGCGCCCTGGGAGGACGTCCTGCGCGACCGGGCGGCCATCCGGGAGGCGGCGACGGCGGCGGTGGACGCGGCGCTGCTGGCGGGGGTGCTGATGCGGCCCGCGGGCGAGCCTAACGCCTCGGAGGTCAGTGCCAGCGCCCGGCACGGGATGGGTCCGGTGCTGGCCGGGGGTGAGGCAGCAGAGCCGGGGGATTGCGGGGAGGAGCCGGCTGCCAGCCCTGAGTGCGCTGAGCCCTGCTTTACACGCGGGGTTTTGCAGGGAGCGCCCAGCTGCGGGGCTGGCCTGGGGGCTGGAACTGGCAGCCCGTCCCGCTGATGAGCGCATCTTCCCGAGAGACAGCTTTGAAATACAGTTCCCTTTTGGCAAGAGGAGGTAGAGATGTGCAAAAGTTCTGGAAATTGCCCGGAGCCCAGTGTGTGTGGGGTGGGGAGTGTTCGTCCCCCTCCCAGCCTCTGGCCAGCCATATTATCCTTGGAACCAGGGGAGCATGTGTCTGAGAGACCTCTGGGTTTGGTATGCTCCCAGCTCCAAGTCAGCCTTCGTTCCGTGCCTGGGACAAGGCGGTGGTGGTGGTGGGGTTGGCCAACGTGTGAGATTACCTGTGGTGGCTCTCAGCAGCTGCCTGGGGTGGGGGTGCTGGAAGGTGGGTGAGCTGTTGGATGGGGATGCTGTGAGGGGTCACAGAGGATGAAATACACCTGTCCAAGGGGGGTGGGACACTGTTGGGGTGGCTTGAGCCTTCAGACAAGCAGAGGAAGCATCTCTTTAGCCCTAATTATACTGTGTAGTTCAGGGTGGGTTTCCAGCCCTGTGGAGCCTCATGCTGAGACCTGCTGCCACATCCTTGTTTGCAGGTGGTGAATTACGCTCCCTTCACGCTGCTCCCGTCTGCAGTACCCAGTGCCCTGTTTGAACAAGCCTACGCTGTTCAGCAAGATTTTAACTTGCTGGTGGATGCTATTAGCCAAAACAAAGAATTCCTGGAGTGTACTCTGGCCAAGTAAGTTTCTTGCATGTTGCACTTTAATGAAGTATTTCAAGTGTGAAGCATTGATCAGCCTTCAGGCATTCCTATCTTCCACCCATTCATGTCCTTCAAGCTGAGAAGGGTACTCCTGTCCTCTCCAGGAGTTGTCTCCTTTGCTGTGTTGTTTGTCCCAAGATGAATTTCCATCAAGTCTCTGTGTTTTGGGGTCTCCTTGGGCCTCAGAAGATGGGACATCTGGCCAAGGGTTGACTCCCTGCAGTGATCTTCAGTTTTGCCAGTGTTTCAAGCTTGTGAATTCTTACTTGTGAGCTTGTTGGCCCCTGGGCCTTAAATTAGTATTGCTGGAGGCTTCTTTGAGTCCTCGATTTAGTGGCTATACGATAACCACCATCTCTGCTGCCTGCCCACAGCTACAAAGGGAAGGTGTTTGTTCCTTCCCCCACACCCATCTCTGATCAGTCACCCCCTGTCCCCGGCTTTCCCAGCCATGCTGTGAAGGTGACCTGCAAACCCTGGGTGCTGGAGGACTGGTCAGCTTAAGCTCGTGAGCTCTGCTGGATTCATCTGTGGCTGTTGCTCTGTTCTGGAGCAGCCATCCGTGACTGTGGCCCCCGTAATCTAGGGCTGGTGCTTCCACAAAACCCGTTTCCCTTCCTGCTGCCCATTCTGCAGTGCTTGCCTGTGCAGGTGCTGATGGCTCTCTGGCACTGGGACAGCTTAAAGGAGACTATTTTCTAGCATCATTCTTGTTTTGGTAAAGCATAACCCTCAGAGCTGCTTAATGCTGGTGCCTGTTCCAGAGCTGGCTGCACCCCCAGTGTGTGGGGGCGTGTTTACCCCTGTGGTTAACGAATGCGGCGCTGGGGCCTTGTGTGCACTCAGGCGCCTGCCCTGTGCCACCTCCTGCGCAGTGTCTCAGGGCAGCTCGTAGAATGTGCTGCTCCCAATTGCCTCGGGGGTTTGGGATCCTGAAGAAAAGTCAGAGCTGCTCTGGCAGGGCCACTGAAGCACTTAGCACCACCCTGTGTGGGATTTAGAGCTCAGCAGGACAGGGGGAATTTGATGAAGCTCCTGAAGCTTCTCTGAGTGTGTGTGCAGGCACAGAGATTTCTGATTTCTTTCTTGTATCTGCAGAGTTCTGCTGTGTTTCTGTGTTTTTTCTTCTCCTATCTCTCTGCCCTGCAAATGAAAGTCACCTCGGCACAGCGGTGCTTTTCATGGGCTGTGCTGAGCAAACTGGATTTGTGTGGTGCACTGTGGCCCTTGATGAAGAATGCATCCACAGTGAGATGCTTGACAGTGCCATAGGACTTGGTCTAGCCCCAGCCCTGCCATTTGTGCTGGAGAATTTCCCTGGTAAGGTTTTTTTCTGGAGAGGAATTCATTTTCTTGTTCCTCAGTGACAGTGTAATGAGGCTGATCTGGTCTCTCTTTGTCTCTAGCACCATCAAGGTAGATGACTTCACAGCTCGACTCTTCAGAATCCACAAGCAAGTTTTAGAGGAAGGCTTGGCACAGGTACTTGGCAGGAGACCCCTGTGCTCAGCACCTGTGCCCCTTTGTGTCGCGAGGGGATTGCCTGCTCTCCGTCTGCAAGCTTGCTCGCTGCTGTGGGCTTGGAGCTGTCCCGTAGCCAGGCTGGTCACTCGTGACGCTACGATGTCTTGGGCGCAGCCTGTGAGCTCAGGACCTTGCCCTGTTTGACAGCCATGCCCTTTGGTTAGTGCTGTTGGAACCAGTCAAGCCTTGACTGGGAGGGTTTAATAAGGTTTGTCCTTGTCCTCTGGGACCCTCGGGAGAGTGTAGGGACACGTGCTGTGTCGGGACCTGCACCGGACAGAATTCTGTCCCTGCAAAAGCTACTTTACTCCATGAGTGTTGTTAGTGCCCCAGGAGTACTGAGGAGGGCTGTGGGCCCTGAGCAAGGGCTGAAGCACCCACAGGCACGTCTTGCAGAGGTTTTTATCAGAATGAAGGTAACTGGGTCTGCTGCAGGAGGATTTTGAAGCAAGGTTATCAAAGGGATTGGCAGTTAAAGGCAACAGGAGAACCCACGTCACCTCCCCTCTGTTCCAGTCTGTGTTTTTAGGCATAAACCGCTCTGATTACATGTTTGACTCTGGGGTGGATGGCACACCGGCTCTGAAGCAGATAGAAATAAACACCATTGCTGCCAGCTTCGGAGGCCTCACCTCCCGCACTGCGGCTGTCCACGGGTAAGGGAGCATCTCTGGCTCGTGGTGCCAGGCGCTGCAGCAGCTGTTCTGCGTGTTCAGCGTGTCTCTGTGTGCACTCCAGACTCAGCTCTCTAGGTCTGGTTGGGGGCTGTCATGGCATTTACAGGTTTTCTTTTTTGTTCCACAGGCATGTGTTGAAAGTGCTGGGGAAGTCTAAGGAGGCTTCGCACCTGCTGCCCAACAGCCCATCGGAAGGGCTTGCCCTGGGTATTGCAAAAGCCTGGGAGCTCTACGGTTCTCAAAGGTAAGGAGAGGGGGGGTGCTGGAGGCTGAGTTGTCTTGCCTCCTGTGGAGACACACATGTTTTGTTTTGAAATTGTGCTGTCCGAAAGATGCCCGTTTGCTAGATGAGCTGCTCAAAAAGCCTGCGGCACCCTGGGAAGAGCAATGCTGCTGTGTCACAAAGGCAGAGGGGTGCAGAGGAGGAGTTGTGTGGTTCAACAGCCCTGCACAGAGCTTGCTTTTCCTCTTACATTTTCCCTTTGTGCTTATGCCCCACACTGGTTTGGTAGTGATGCAGGATCGGTACTGCTCTCTGTCTGTGTGCTGACCCTTAGAAACACTGGAGAAAATGAGCAGGAGCAGCGCAGGAAGCCTGGATCACAGAGATCAAAAGTTGGTGATCCTGGTTGCACGTGGAGTGTTTCTGGGTTTAATGGTTTCCTTGGTGTCTCTTCTAGTGCTGTGGTGATGTTTCTGGTGGAGGAAGTCCAAAGGAACATTTTTGACCAGCGATGTGTAGAATATGAACTTTGGAACAGGTAAAGGTTGAATTTTCCTGGGATGAGGAGGGAGATGGTAGGGTTTTGGAACAGATCATGGTGTTTCCCTCGAGACAGCTGGTGGGGTGTCTCTATGCTCCCCAGCAGGCACGGCGTGGTGGGGGGAGCGTAGGAGGAGGCCAGGGAAAGATGGAGGTGTGCAGAATCCGTCTGCTTTTTACTTTGTCACCTACTTGAGGATAAAGTCAGAACCCTTTATAGTTTCTGGACTGGAGAGGACATGTCTCGGTACGTAACGGGGCACCTTCATCTTGCACTTGTCCCTGTGATCTGTTGTGCAGCTCTCTCCAGTGTTCCTTTGGTGGCCTCCTGCCTCAGCACCCGCCTTTGTCTTCACACCAACCTCCCAAAGCCCCTCACCAGCTCTTTACTGGAAATACAGTCAGCCGTCAAAGCCTCTGGTCTCCAGGCTGATTCCTTGCTGATTTTGTGCCCATGTAGCCCTCACAGCTTTGCTGGTAGCTTTTCTGTGGGCCAAGTCTCTTAGATGAGACAATAAGGAGCAGAGCGGGGTTAATGGGGGTCCTGCTTGCTTTCTGACTTCTAATTGGCACAAGGTGTTTCACAAAAGCTTAATTAACAAAGCTTCAGACCCCTTGTGAAAGCTCTGGGCAAAGTAAGCAACGTGGCAGTGGGGTGAAGGACTCAGGAGAAGGAGGTGTCTTGGTGAGGTCCAGCCCCTAGCCTGTGCTGGAGCAGCGGGAGGTGATGGCGCTGTCTCTCCAGATCCACAAGTCCACACTGCCGCGGTGTGGAGGAAAGATTATAAAGCACAAAGGAGAGGAAACGTGCAGGACATCACTGCACTCTGTCTGCAGCTCTTGGCTTTGAAGCCAACAGTGAGTTAATCTGTTGTGTAGGGATTAAAAAAAGCAAAATATTGACATCTCTTAGGAACAATTCAGGGGGTGAAAGGTGAGTATGGGAAAATCCAGGGTGTTTAGGTACATGTTCTGCTCCCTGCAGGGGAAACATGTGATGGGTGCTAAAACCAAGGACTGGTTTGGCGTGCAGGACTCCTCTGGCTCCGTAGTACAAAGTGCGAGGTTATTTGTGAAGGAGTCTACAGACCCTCCTTGCTGGAGCTACTGGTTCAACGTGTGATTTCCAGCTCAGGTAGCTGTGCCCAGCCTGGTGACTTTCCCGCTCCTCTCTGAACAGGAACATTCGGGTCATCAGGAGGCGATTCAGAGATGTGTTTGAAAAGGGGTCTCTGGATGATGCCAGGAGGCTGTATATGTGAGTATGAGCCAAGGTGCGCGTTCCTGGCTGTGTGCTGGGCACACAGGGGTGTAAATGGGAATTTTCAACTAAAGCTGGTGGTATATTTTGAGTGGAAATAGTGACCTTCTGAGAAAGCAATCCTCTTCCATGCTCCACGCTGCTGCTTTCACTTAGAGCTGGATTTTATTTTTTTTTTCACTGTGGTGGGATTTTGCGTACACACATCAGTCCCTTACAGCTGGAAACGTAATTTTCCTCCTTCAAGCTGCAGCCTTCAGAGCTCTGCGGGATCTTTACTTCTTCCACATACATCTGCTGTGAAAAGTCCTGGCTATGTCAGAGGCTTCCCCAGAGACATTTTCCTGTTTAGTGTTCACGTGACGCTCTGCCAGTGGGTGTGGGCTGGGTTATCAGTGACAGAGGAGGAAGCGTTACATGTCCTTACGGGATCTGTTGGTTTTGAATGGACTCGGCGTCTTGCCCGCTCCCTGGGGAGGCCAGGACGTCCAGGTCACAGGCTCCAAGTGCTGGCAGTGGGTCCCAAGTGTGACGTTTGCCCTGTTTCCAGGGGAATGTGCTTGGAGCTGTACAAGCCTGAAGGAAGATATGGTTTCATGCCAATGTTTTTTCTGTAGTTAGGTGCATTTTTCCATGGTTTGACCTCTGGTGACTCTGCTGTGTTTAATTAACGAATACATTTGTCATCACCAGAGAGTTAAGGGGAAAGTGTATCCCCTGAACTTCCTCCAGAGCATCCTCTCTTCTTCCCGATGAATGCCTTTCCAATTCCACTGCCTGGCTGTCAGCAGTTTCTGTGCCGCTTTTCCTAGCCACGCGCAGTTCGTGTGGCCAAAGCTTGGGGGTGTGGTGCCACAGGTGTGCTGGCAGCCCTGCACTGGCAGCAGGTTTTGGTGCCTGGGCAGATTGTAGAGTCGATGTCCTGCCTTCAGTTGCTACTGGAGAAGGACCCTGTTCCCTCCCAGCTTCAAGAAGCTCCCAAGCCTGGCTCCTGGTGGCAGAAGCTGTTAAAAACTCAGGTTCTTACCTCCCTGCTGGGCTGGGGCCAGGTGTCAGCTCACTGTGTCTCAGGACAGGGGAAGCCAGCAGGGGCTTAGTGGCGAGGAGTCAGGGCCTAGGTCCTCAGCTTTCTCTGGCAGAGCCAGCCAGGAGCAGAACAGCCCAGGAGGCCAAGGGGAAGGGGCAAATGCTGTCACGTGCTGCCTGCCTGACCCGTGTCAGCCTCCTTGGTGCTGGGGGGTTTGGGCAGAGGTGGGCAGGGGCTGGCCTGGTTCTGTGAATGGTTCTGGTTTCTGTTCCAGGGATGGCCAGGAGGTAGCGGTGGTGTACTACAGAGACGGCTACGTGCCACAGAACTATGACCAGCAGGTCAGTACTGGCTGCTCTGCTCTGAGAAGCTGCTCACAGCGTGACCTTGCCCCAGCGAGTTTGAAATGCCCCGTGATCCCAGGAGCACCTCTCCTGCCCTGGGGGGTTAGTCCTGTCTGCCGTGGCTGATAGCATTGTGAAGCTGTGACTCTGCAGGGCATGGGGGTGTCCCTGGCACTCACACAACAAGAAAAAAAGAGTTCCTTTCTTCTCCAGGAACCACTCATATCGTGACCTCTTTCCGGGACACTGGATTGCTTCTGTACAATGTGGGTTAATGCAGGTATTAGCACCTGCTTAGAGGGTTTAGACTTGAGCTGCAGATCACACTCTGTCCTCTGCTAGGACTGTTAGGCTGCGGGTAATAATAATACACACCAGATCTTGCTGTTGTCTGGAGGTGGCAGCACTAGACAAGCTGGGGAGGGGGTGCAGGCAACGGCAGTGGACTAACGTGGCTGTGCTGTTCCAGAGGTGGTGGGAAATCGATGTGCGCACGTCTGCTTGTCTCCAGAGTGCTGCTCCCACCCCTCATCCCTGCCAGACAGGGAGGAAGGAGGCAAATCACGTCAATAACCAAACATAAAAGAGCAGAGAAAACATTTTGTTTCGTTTGGTTTTGACTGATGGGATGGTTGTTCTCTTTCTGTCTCAGAATTGGGAGGCTCGGTTGCTACTGGAGAGATCCAGGGCGGTGAAGTGCCCTGACATCGCTACCCAGCTCGCAGGCACCAAGAAGGTCCAGCAGGAGCTGAGCCGGCCAGGGATACTGGAGAAATTACTGCCCGGCCGTGCCGAGGCTGTCGCTCGAATAAGAGCAACGTTTGCTGGACTCTATTCCCTGGACGTGGTGAGTGTGAGCAGGGCTGGAGCAGGAATGAGCATGCAGACATGTGCTTGGTCTGCGTGATGTTTCTCTTTGGTTAAGAAGATGAGAGGGCTTTGTCGTGGTGCCTGGAGGACCCTATTGGTCCTGCTCAGCCCCTGCTCCTCATTGATGCTTTGCTGTTGCTGTCCTTTCCTCCCAGGGTGAAGAGGGTGACAAGATAGCTGCTATGGCGATCGCTGACCCCGACCGTTTTGTGCTGAAGCCGCAGCGAGAAGGTGGAGGTATGAGCTGCACTGGGTCCGTGAGGGTTTTTTGTGCTCTATGCAGGAGACCCTGTAGTTCTGTGATGGCTCCTGGTCCTGCACTGAGGGGTAAAAGGAGCAGTGGGGTGGCTGTAGCTACTTGTAGCCACGAGGACTAGTCACGGCAGTGAGGGAGTGCTGCTGCTGCAGGAGCTCCCCAGGGCCCAGAGCTGGGGTGTGGGGAGGCAAATGCTGGGTCTTTTGGGGCTGCCAGGGCCAGTAGCACAGCTGGGGCCAACAGCTCCTGCTGTGCTGGGAAGTGCTTGACTTGCTGGTTTTGTTGTCAGGGAACAACCTCTATGGTGAAGAGCTCAAGCAGGTTCTGGAGAAAATCAAAGACAGCCCTGAGAGAACCTCTTACATCTTGATGGATAAGATCAAACCACAGCCAGCAGTGAATTACTTGCTGAGGGCTCACAGTCCGCTACAAGCATCCGAGTGCATCTCGGAGCTCGGTATTTTTGGTGTCTACGTCAGGTAAGAAATGTGCTTGTGTTCCGAGTGGGTACCTGCTCCAGCCAGCACTTGTGCTGGGAGCGTTTTCCCCCCTGCCCCGTCTGAGCACAGCAGCAGGGCAGATGTCTCTGTGGAGGGGGAGGTACAGGGGACAGACGTGACTGTTTGGTCTCTGCCCCTGTCAGCAGCTCTCTGAGCACTGTGTTCAGATGCTGAACTGCTGCTCTGTACCTGCTGCCAAACGAGTTGTTGAAAAACCACAGAGCTGGTACTGGAGGTTACTGGTGTAACAGGCATGTGGAATGGGCATGTCTCAGCTGTGATTTGTGGGAGCACATCTTGGATTCTGGATGCAGCCTCAAGCTTTTCTGAAGCCCTGGAGATTTCAGAAATATCTGAAGGCTTAATGTGGTTGTGTTCAACCCTAAACAGCTGCTGCTTTTGTTCAAAACCCTCATAGGCCCATAGAAATGTTTCCAGAGCTTATAAATTAAAGTCCTTTTCGTAGAATTTTAGAAACAAATGTACTCTGGCAGCGTTCACAGCCTGACACTGCCTGTGTGCAGAGCAATCGGACCAAAATGGCCCGGCTGAGAAAAGGCTGGCAGGCACAAAACGGGCCCAGCTCTGTTCTCTGCAGAGACCTCTGCATGAGCCCTGGGGCTTTTACATGCCGGTTACTTGCCCTGCGCCGTGGCAGCAAACATGTCAGATTGTCCACGATGAAGTGCTGTAAGCTTCCTGCGCAGCAGCTGCTCAGTTGCTCTTTTCTTTGCAGACACGGCAAGGAGATGGTGATGAACAAGGCCGTCGGCCACCTCCTGCGGACAAAGGCGATCGAGCACGCAGATGGCGGGGTGGCAGCTGGGGTGGCGGTGCTGGACACCCCTTACCTGGTGTGAGGAGGTGATGCCCCATCCCGCTGGCCTTGTGCTGCTGCCCAAAGAGCTGATCTGCCACAGCGATGTTCTCCTTGGGGTGCGCTTGCTGAATCGTGAGGTGTTGGGGACTGTGAGGAGGGACTGTAGGGACACAACTGCTGAGGTGTGCTGTGTGCCAGCCCCAGCTGCTTCTCCTCTGCAATTCCTCCTGCAGGAGGCAGGGACTCCCTTGCTCTGCCTGCTCAGGGGACCCTGCCCCATACTCCTCCCAGCTGTGACCCCACAGGAACTTGTTCCCTTGGGGTCCAGCCTGTGGGCTGGGGTACGTACGGCAATGCTGAAGGGTGACTGTGCCACACCAGGCACTCGTTCTGTTCCCAGTTCTGTGCTCCTTGATGCTGCCTTATTCCTGGAGACACAGAAACCCTGGGGAATGGGAGGAGAAAGGTGGATGTGCAAGGAACAGCCTTCAGCTGTGGGATTTGTGGCCCAGTGCTTCTCAGGTTAAAGAGGGGAGCACAGCTCCACATACCCATGATGCCTCCAGCCCTTGCTTAGGTGCTGCTGCCCTGATTTCTACATTTTCCCATGCCTGAGGAGCCTCACGGCTCCTGTGCAAGGGCCAGCTGCCCTGGTGTGATTTGTCCACGGGCCTCTTGCTTTGCCTGCTTCCTGTGGGACTGGGCGCTCATCCCAAACAGTGCCTCTGCGCTACGCCCGGCAGAGAGCAGGGCAGGATGCAGCTGGGGGCTGTGCCCTCCCCATGGGAGCACTGCATCTGCTCCCCTTGCCTCCTGCAGCCTTGTCCAACAGCTCCCCTGGGGCTGGTGTAAGAATCCCTCAGTGATGGTGGCAGATCCCAGCACGATGGTGAATTGGAGCCTTGTGTCACAGCCAGCGTGTCAATAATCGACTCCAAATCCCCGAGGGCTTGTGCCAGTGCATCCTCCTGCATGTCCTGAACTGAGCACCTCCCGCCTGCTCTGCCACGGCACATCCAGTCCAAGAGCAGTGTCAGGGAGCCTTGACCTCAGTAATGGTCCTGCTGGCATGCGGGGCGGGCTGAGACTGGGAGCTTTGGGGCAAGGAAGCAAAGGAAATGGAGGAGAGGCAGAGCAGGCACAGCTCCAGGGGCCAAGGGCTTCACTTGGGGACCAGCACTAGCAATGGCAAGATGTGTCGCCTTCCAGGTTTGATGAATCAGTGGGAACAGCACAGCAGCAGAGGGGCGTAGGGGACCTTCCCCAGGTCTTTTGCCTCTTCCTCCAACCCCTTGTCCTCAGCTGAGCAGTTCAAGGGGAGACATAGAAGATGCACCATTCGGGCAGTGCCCTGGTGACGTGCCCAGGCAGCCTCAGCTCTACCCTTTAGTGACAGCAGAGAGAAGCAGCGTGAAGCAATGAGAATGAATGTGCTGATTGAGAGCCCTGCCGCCGCATTGCTGCTGTCGCTGTGCAGCAGCGCTTCAATCATCGATCTTCCACTGCAGAAAGCGCTCGGTTCTGTAAGTGTGACTGATTCTACAATTCCTGGGTGCCTGTTTTGGGGGGGGGGGATTGATTACCCTCAACCAGAGATTAAAAGGTGCGTGCAATCTGAACACTGTTCTTGGGCCAGTTTTGTCTGAGACGAGATGGGAAGGGGAGGTGTGTGCTTCCTCCCAGGGCAGGCCTGTGCCCTTCCATGCAGCTTAACAGCGGGGCGAGCTAACGCCCGCCCAGCAGCTCATGCACTGGGTGCTGTAAGGCTGCACAGCACCACGCTGCAGATGTGTCCTGGCACTGGGCTCAGCACAACCAGTGGATGGAGAGCTGCTGGGGCAGGGGGTGCCAGGGATGGTGGGCTCCAGGCTGAGGGTGCTTCCTCCAGGCCTGGTTTGGTGTCAAGGCAGCGATCAATAGCCCTGAGCTTCCTTGGCTTGACTCCCTAGCCCTGCTCCTGTGTGGTGGGGTTGATGTTTCCATGAGCTTTAGTGGACTAAGGGTGGCTGGAGACCAGGGAGAAAGTGAAGCACAGGTTCTAGCATGGGAGCTTCTGTCCTTGCTGCAGTGCAGGCCGGCAGCAGCACCATGGCCCTGGCTATGACCTCCCCATCCCCAAAAGCCACCCCTGGCATAGCTGGTCCAACAGCAATGTCTGAGCACCCCCCTCTCCCCCAGCCTCAACAGCAGACAAGCACCCACAACCCCCCACACACTCTAAGCCTGTTTCCATTTTGTCTCCTTCAATTTTATTCCATTTTGCATAAAATTCTAGCTGTTTCCAGCCAAAATTACATAGCGGATGAAGAGCCAATGGAGCAGGAGAGGAGATGCGGGAATCATTGTCACGCAGGTGCACAGAGCTGTGGGTGGCATGGGGGGGCACGAGCATGCGGTGAGGGTACAGATCGCAGACACGGGCCGTGCGGGTGAGAGCAGCAGGTAAGAGGTAAGAAGCGAGACCTGGGACATGGACAACAGCCCACGAGAGCACCTGCAACCCCCACCCTGAGCAGCCAGCCTCAGGCAGTTGCCTCATCCTTTTCAGCCCAGCCCCAAGCTAGCTCTGCTTGCAGGTAAAGCCCCAACAGCTGTTGCAGTAAACTTTTTAAAGCCCATTTCTCCTTTGGTTTAAGTGCAAAATCACATGGCTCACATGCCATTTTCATACAGACTTTACAGAGGAGGTCTCTCTCCCGGCTCAACCCAGGGCTGGAGTTTAACTTATTTGAAGAAGAATGGCTTTGGCAGTACCCCTGTGAGGGTCAGGCTTCTTGGGCTACAGCTTTTGGTTTGTTTTTCCTCTCATCAGCATAAAGCTATGTCAGATTTAAGCAAAAGCTAACTTTAAATATCTTTCATTCTTTTTTTCCTGATGAGAAAACATCCTCTAGGACTAACGCAGCCCTGCCTTGGTTTCTCTGCAGTAGCAAGGGTCGTGGTGTGCTATAACCCAGTGCCCGGTTTGCCTGCAATGGGAAAGGTGCCTCTGCCCGGCTTTGCTTCTCCTCCCTCCCATGGCAGCAGCAGCAGCCACTCCTACCCCAGGACACAAAAAGGAGCATCCACCCGCGCAGCCTCCACGTTCAGCTGTGAGCTGGCAGCAGCACAGTGGGCGCAGGCGCTGCTCCATGGAGCACATCAGAGCAAGACTTTTCCTCCGAGACCATACGTGGCTCCCTGTTGTGTCCGGGCCAGGGGCGGACCCTGGGTTGGGAAAAAGGCAGCAGCTGGCACCGTGCAGTTAGAAAGCAGCAGATCTTGGTACCAAATGGCTCTAAAAAAACCTGTTTAAAGTACAGAGCTCCCTTGAGCCTTGCCCCACACCGTTTCAAGCTGGGGCCTTCTGCTAGCAACAGGCCTGGGCAGTGGACGCAACACTAAAACTCATCTCTCCAGGTATGATGTGAGAGTGTTTTTAAGTTCTCCCGCAGCTCGCAGCACTCCCAGGAGAAAAGGAAGCTTATCTGGCACGTGGGCAGTGGCAGATGCACCTCCTTTGCCTGCCTGCATTAAGCAACTCCAGCACCACTTCCCCTCCAGCCCCCAAAGCTCCTCCCGCTGTGCACAAGGGGCCAGGGCCCCTCAATTACATACAGTTAATTAACATCCCCCCCAACAAATAAAATTAAAAATCAAGAACGAGGTGCTGAACAGGGAGGAGGATGAGTTCTTCTGTGCATGAGGCTGAACCTCAGATGTCCGATACCCGTCTGGAACACTATGCACACGCTCCTCCAAGGCGTGGACACGCTGGTGAGACGTGGCCTCTCCAGACCCAGCCGTTCCCTTGTTCACAACATCGATACATTCAACAGGTGAAGGTTTCCTTCCCAGGGCAGACAGCAGTTATTCCAGGGACCTGCATACGAGGACACTGCTCCTGCTCAGCAGGGACAGGTCACACTGCTACTGTTTAGTGTCACATCTGCTGTTGAAAAGATGTTTGATGATGCCCGGGTTTGCCAAGGTGGAGATGTCCCCCACATCTTGGTCATTTTTGGCAATCTTCCTTAATATCCGTCTGGTGATCTTTCCTGTAATGACAGCCGTGAAAGGAAAGCAAGAGTCAGGATCAGTTCATCATCCTTAGCAGGAGTGGGGAGTGCCCAGACCTGCGGCATCCTGCTTGCCCTGAGGTTGCTCTCCCCTGAATCTGAGTGGCCCTGGACAAGAAATTTAGGGCCAATTTCCTTCCACTGGCAGGAACCACTCAGTCCTACCCAGCGCTGCCCCTGGGCCCCTTACCTGAGCGGGTTTTGGGCAGGCTGGGGGCATACTGGATGTAATCAGGTGTTGCTATCGGTCCAATTTTTTCTCTGACTGCAAAAAAAAAAAAAAATATATATATATTTTTTCATTGTAGACACTAGGAGGTACCACACACATCCTTCCTGGGCATGCTGACCAAGTTGAGATACGCAGAACCCAGCTCCTGGGGAACCTGCAGTGCTTCGGGCCACAGCACCCCAGCCTCTGGGCTGTGGGAGGGGGCAGCAAGACCCCCAGTGCCTACAGGGCTGCAAGTACATCTTCCCAAGGGCCAGAGCACTCAATTTTTTCATTCTCTCCATCCTCAAGAGAGCTCTATAATGGCTCCACCAACCACCATGAGCATTTTCACAGAGCAGGGACTGATTCGCTGTTGGGTTCCTACAGAGAAGGAACCACCACGGGTCCATTTCGTGTATTAAATGTCACAGTCCCTTGTGGCAATGGAAGAGCTCCCTCAAGATCAGAGCACTACCCCAAAGCAACGAAACAATCCTCACAGCAAGTCCAAATCTGCCAGGGAGCCATGCCCATGCAGGAGAGCACTGCTGCCAATGACAGCCTGCTGGGTACCCTGCTCCGTCACACGGCTGCCAACTCCCAAGAGGTAGAGATGGCATCACATGAGCAGCCGAAGGGCGGGAGAACTAATTTTAGTGTTTGCCAGCCGTGCTCTCTAATCAGAGGGGGCACCTTGCCGCAGTTGTCCACGCTGCATTCCCCAGACTACATGCACCCTCGTTCAAGCACCCAAGCCCTTAACCCCTCCACCACCCACCCAGCACTGTCGTCCCTCTCCCTGTCACGTCACCTCCCAAATATTTGGCTTTTGCTACCTTTTTTTTTCAGCTCATCCGTCAGGTTCTTGGTGAACTCGTGGCCATCTCTCAGGGTCACAAAGCAGTAAATGCACTCGCCTTTCAGGGGGTGTGGGTGACTGACCACGGCGGCCTCCGAGATGGCAGCATGCTCCAGCAAGGCTGATTCCACCTCTGCAGTGCTCAGCAAATGGCCTGGGAGCAAGGAGAGACTGCACTTTACAGACCCACCCAGGGCTGGGGTCCTGCAGCCTCCCAGCAGCTGGGAAGAAGAGGTCTGTAGGTGTAAGGCCCTAAAGTGTAGGTTTGAGAGCATTGATTTAATTTGCTTGAGGGAAGACATCAGTTGGAGGGAGAAACTCATTTCAGCCATGTAGGGGCTGGGCTGCCCCAAAGGCTCCAGACACCACTCACCTGCAGAGCGAGGCCACCGCCCCGGCTGTGCTCCCTCCCACCCTCAGGCTTCTTTCTTTAGCAGCTCATGAACTGTTCACAGCCATGGGATTAAACAAAGCGCAGGCTGAGGAGGAGCTGGATTTGGTAAAAGACCTGCCCGCATGGTCAGCAGGAAGGTGCAGGGGAGGGAGGGGCAGGAGCCATCCCTGCCATGCAGTGCTCCAGCTCAGTGCCGTGGGGAGAGGAGCTGATGCTCCACATCTCGAGGCAGGGCCACAGCTCACTCCTGGGCACCTCTGCTCCTGTACCTGCGCTCTGACATCCCACCCTGGGACTGCTGTCACAGAGAACCATGGGAAGGTGTCAGCTCCCAGCGTGATCAGTTGGTGGAGGACCAGATGATGAAGGGATCTAGTCGGATGCAGGGACGACAGCAGCGTCTCACAGCTAGCAGTAAGTGGCTGGAGGCTACAGAGGGAGCTATTAAATGCAGCATATGGAAAATGATGGGCTGAGAATCGTCTCAATCTCAAAGCCTCAGTTAAGAGAGGTGGGACAACCTCCCCCTCTGTAGACAGCTCTGAGCAGCCTCATCCAGCTTCGAGGTCAGCCCTACATGAACAGCAGGTTGGATTAGGGACCACATGGTCCTGCCCAACCCCTGTGATTCCCTGTGGCCCTAAATTCTTCAGCATGGACACCTTGGCTGGTTACCTCCTCTAAGAGGTTACAGAAGGTTCCTTCCCTCCGGTGTGTCATCTCCAGAGGAAATGATGCAGAAAGTCACCAAGTCACAGACTCATCTGTCTCGGAAATAACCCTGAGCCAGAATTAGACACACTTTGAGGACAGGTCGTGGGGCAGAGTCACAGATGCAGAACCATCCTCCATAAAGCAAGGTGTTTTTTTTTTTCAAATAGTGTCAGAAACGGATGCAGAAGTGTCCCCCATAAAGCAAGGCGTCTCTCTTAACTCGTGTCAGAGCGCATTGGTTCCCACTGAAGGCAAAACTCATTCTTACCAGAAACATTCAACATGTCATCAATTCTCCCTGTGATCCAGTAATAACCATCTTTATCTCTCCTGCAACCTAAAAATAGTCAGAAATGACAGCGTGAAGAAGCAGTGCCAGTTCTCAGAACAACCGATAAGGGATTCTGAGGCCAGGACATGGCAAGTTTTAAATTGCTGTCCCCAGCCTCTGCAGCTACTCACTCCCCGGACAACCTTACCGTCGCCTGTCACATAGTACCCAGGGAACTTCTTGAAGTACGTGGTTTCAAATTGCTGGTGGTTTCCATACAGTGTCCGCATTATTCCTGGCCAGGGCTGCTTAAATACCTGACGGTGAGAAATGCAGACCTGAGTCAGTGAGAGCAAAACCAACAGGCCAGGCTTTGCACCACGGCCACAGAGGTGCACGGCGTCTTTGCATGCAGCGATCGAGATGCTGGAGAGACAGCCAGGAGTGATGACACTCCGACACTCGCTGCACAGTGCTGATCTACTGGGAAACTCTCAGCAGGTTTGGCATGGGGGAAGGAGTTTGGCTGAAAAATTGCTCCCATCCTCCTGCCTTGCCCATGTCCATCCATGCATTTAACCATCAGTTGAACAGGTTGTTCACAGCATAAAGCTCCCAGAGTTATGGCAGTGATGGGAGCTCCTACCACCCGCAGGGGTCCCTCATGTGGACCCAGAGAAGGGGAGACATGTGCGTGCTACCAGGAAGGTCCTGGAGCTCATCAGGAACAGACAAGGGGAGGTGGGGAAGATGAGCCCTTCTTTACCAGGTAGCCTTCTGCTTCTCCTTCCAGCTCTTCCCCCGACTCGTTCAAGATGGCAGGGACCACACCGAAGAAGGGGAACGTCTGCCATGGGGACCAGAGAGCAAGGAGACACAGAGATGAGTCCACGCATTAAAAGCCCAGGGACTAGAGGGAGGAGGAGGCAGAGCAAGGGCAGCTTTAGAGAGCTGTAGCACATGGGCCTGTGAGCGCAGCCGCATGAGGCCAGGCCTGGGATTTTGGGTGGTGGCCACCTCCCCGCGTGCACCTCTGTCCCACAACCACACTGGCAGGCTGATAACCAGCAGGCCATGGGACAGCCACAGCCCCGGGGAGCCCTCCCTGCCCCTGGGGAGGAGAAGAGAAGTACTCACAGCAGAGCCTGGCTTCATGGGGGTGGCAGCAGGAAGGGGGGTCAACATGTGGCCACCCTGCGAAGAGAGACAAAAACGAATGAGTTTAGGCCATGCCAGCCTGTCCCACAGCGGTCCGCATCAGCTCTGGTCACCAGCTGGGGCCTTGGGAAGGATATGGCAGGGGACAGGGAGCCTGTGCTTGGGCATGAAGCTTTGGAGAGAAAGAGGTGGGGGAGAGCAGGGTCCAGAGGGGAAGGACCTTGGCAGGGAGAGGAACGTCTCTCCCCTTGGAGCCTGTTTGAGGTCCAGAAAAGAAAGGAGAGGAATCAACACTTGCAGGCCACACCGGAGTCTCCTGGGCAAGCAAACCAATTAATCCACACAGAAGCAAGGAAACACTAGAGCAAACCTGCGGGGAGCACAAGGGCAGGAGAGGCCCCAGAACACCCAGGCCGGGACTCACCGTCTCTGTCTGCCAGAACGTGTCCACAATGGAACACCTCTCTTCTCCCACCACGCGGTAGTACCACAGCCAGGCTTCAGGGTTGATGGGCTCGCCAACACTCCCCAGCACCTTCAGAGATTTCCTGCTGTGCCTGCAGAGAGGAGAGGACTGCCAGAGGCTCAGCAGGCCATGAGGAGCTGCAGCTGGGAGAGCTTGCTGCACAGTAGACCCTGCAGGAACCCCTGGGCTACACCCAGAATACACTGGGGGCTTCCAGGCATGGCTCAGACCCTTCCCAGCCCTCTTCCATGGGTGAGGAAAGGAGACCTCTGGGATTTTGGTGTCTCCCACTCCAAGCTCCCACTTGGCTCTGCTCCTCCTGTTCCTTGGGCCAAGGAGCAGCACGTGGGGGGGCTCTCTGCCCAGCACACCTCCATGAGCTTTGGGCCAGGAGCAGGGAGAACCTGCAATCGCTGAGTTTAGCTGCAGCCTGCGATAGAAGAGGAGGAGCTGCTCAGAAGGGCCATGATGAAGTTAGCGCTGGGAGTGCAGAAACATGGACTGCATATTGCTGTGTAGAAGGCAGAAGAGGTTGGTCTGTTCAGAAAATACGCTGGGGAAGCTGCTGCTCAGAGAGGAAGCTGGGGCCCCTAGTCCCCCCCCATCAGCAGCCTCTGGCTGTGCCAGAGCCAGGGATCCCCATGCCGCTGGGGATGGTCACTCACTTTTTGACAGGCTCCTCGCCGTGCTTCATCAGCAGCCGGATGGCCGTGGGTGCTGTGTAGAACTTGGTCACCTTGTACTTGTCAACAACGCTCCACATTCGCCCGACATCTGGGTAGGTGGGGACACCTTCAAACTGAGCAGGAGACAGGGCAGTGACACAGCCGTTCCTTACTGCTCCCGACCTGCAGCACCTTCCTGAGCAGGAGGAGCCGGGAGCAAGAGGGAACAGCAGCTGGATCCCAGCATGTCCTTATGGGAATGCCAGGGCACCATGCAGTGACAACAGTCCAGTTCAGGGACCTCTCTACCTGCTTCCTTGGGACGGATTCGGCATCACACCACCCCAGGTGTCCTAGCAGATGTCCCCCAAAACACCCTGGCAGCATGAGCACTTGGGTGGCTACCACAGTGACACCGTCCCACCAGCCCAAATGACCCTGCCCACGTGGCAATGGGCAAGAGGTCTAAACACAGTGACAGAACCACAACCAGAAGTACCAAGAACCCCAAAAGCACTCCTCCACGACAGTGATTTTCCTGCTTGCATTTCCCCAGGGAATCTTGGGCCCAGGCCTTGCCTCCCTGATGTGTACACAAGTTACAGCCGTACACTGCCAGGGCAGATACAGGCACAGGACCTAAATGCAGGTTGTCAAATCAGCATCAGCAGTGAAAACATCACTCCCTGCTCCTGATCCAGCTTTCACATTACCCCACAGCAGGCCTGGCTCCCCTGGTACACAAGGCTTGTATTTCTAAGGGAAAGAAATGGGAGCATTTGAAAAAAGAACCACCCAAAAGCCACACACAAACTAGCGACCCCCGTTTGCCACCGAGCAGTCACCTGCACCCTCCTTGGGGACTGCCACCCTTCCTCACAGAGCCCAGGGCACTGTACATAAGTGAGAAGCATGCTCATCACAGAGCAACGCGGGGATGCAGCTCAGCATCACGATCTCCCCTTTCTTGGAGTAAAAGCACCCGGCTGCCCTCCAGCACTTACTAACACACTAGTTGCCCCGTTTGCCAGGGGTCCGTAAGTGAGGTAGGAATGGCCCGTTATCCATCCAATGTCGGCTGTGCACCAGTAGACATCCTCGGGTTGGTAATCAAACACGTATTTAAATGTGGTGGCAGCAAAAAGCATGTATCCACCCACCGTATGCAGCACACCCTACGAGGAGAAGGCACACAACCGTCAGGGCAAGCTCCTGCCAGGGCCCTCACCCTCCCAGGCCAAGCTGAGCATCACCGCTCCATGGAGCCTGAACAGCAGCCGAGCAGGAATGACCAGCTCAGCCCCTTTCCCAAGACCTCTGAGGCTCCTCTTCTTACTGGTGCCTCCCAGCATGACCCTCACCAGTTCCTACAGCTGCGGTGTTACTGCGGCACAGCCCAGCCGCATGGGCAGTGAGCTGGGAAGCATACCTTGGGTTTCCCAGTCGAGCCGCTGGTGTAGAGGATGAAGAGTTCGTCCTCCGAGTCGCACCACTCAGGCTCGCACTCCGTGCTGGCACTGCTCATCAGCTCATGCCACCACATGTCCGTGGCTGGGTTCCAGGGGGTCTGAGAAAAACAGAAGATTAGAAACAGGCCTGGCCAAAAGCAAGAGGTGGGGGAGATGAGGGGTGCAGCCCCAACCTTCATGGGCCATCGAGGCAGATGTTGACAGTACAGCTTCTGCCCCAGAGGTGTTTGCTGCGAACCATGCACCAGAGCTGCAGCTCCCACTCCAGAAGCTCCTTTTCTCAGCCCACAGCCACGAGGAAAACCTTTAAAGCCAGTCTGGCTGCAAGACCTGCAGCAGGTTGTCCAAACCCCGCGTAACGCTGATAAATCCCTCTCAGCAGCAGCCAGGAGAGGGCCTGCAGCAGCCGTTGCTTTGTGTTCCCACAGCAAACAGGCTCCTCCTGCCCTCCTGGGCTGCCGGGAGGGGAACAGCAAAGCAGCAAGCCTCGCTCAGCACAGCCACACACCCCGGCCCTGCACACCTTGCAGGGACCCCTGCGGCCACACAGCCCCAGACAAACAGGAACACGTTGGGCTCACACTGCTTGGCCCTGCAGACCCCAAAAAATCCATTATCTGGATTTTAAGGTAATTACTCTGATAAGAGGTGACTGTTCCAACGCAGAAGCACCCAGCACTGGCCACCTGAAGGAGCTGTTTGAGGACGGCAGAGCTGTGACAGCCACCAGCGCTGTGGCTGATGGGCAGAGGTCACCCCAGAGCTGTGCTGGCTGGCGATGGCGCCGGGGTGGCACAGTTCCGGGCAACACCTAACTCCACCTGACCTTCTCGCCTTTCTTCGGAGGAGCTTGGGGGCAGCTGACCGGGCAAGCCTCCCCAGCCTTCAGCACAGACCTCCGCTTCCCACATCTCTGCAAGGGTGGGCACGCTGACCCAGAGCCCCGCAGCTCCCGGATGCGGCACATCTCCGCCTCGCAGAGCGAGAGCCCATTGCAGAGTCCCCTCAGCTCCCTCAGCCAGGGCACGCGGAGGCACAGAGAGCAGCCATGGGCTCACACGGTGACTCTCTGTGGCCCTAAAGATGTTCATGTGACATTGGGAGGGAGCTAGACCCCATGGCCCAGCACAGTTTCCGCACACGTGGTGCAGGGGACATGAGCTGCTTGACAGCTCAGCGTAACAGAGCCCACTTGGGAAGATCTCACAGATCCCCAGCGCTCCTGGCTTTACCTGGGGAAGCAGTTTCCACACGTGTCCCACTAGCAAGCTCCCAGCAAGGCACCAGGTCAAACAAGCCCAAGGTGGGCTCACCCAACAGTTGCTTCCTCCCATCCCTCCTTCAGGGACCTTTCCATGTTAGCACCCAGCTTCCACTGCCCCACGGAGGAGGTCAGACCCCCGGCACAGCCTCTGTCTGCCTGCTCATGGGCTCCTGAGGCCGCAGCTCCCTGGATGGGCTGGGGAGAGAGCTCCAGGTTTGCTGCCCGCAGCCGGGAAGTGACAGGCGATCCCTGCCAGCCTCACCGCAAAGAGAAACGCATCGCGAGAGCTGCTTTGAAAAGTCAGAGGGATGAACAGCGAACTGAATGCTGACAGCGCATTCCAGCGGGTCTGCGTTTCCCCCCGTCAGCACACCGACGTGCACTCAGGGGTTTTTACGGATGCAGATTTGTTTCCGGCAGCAAAGTTGGTGGTGAGCTGTGGCCAAGCGGCGAGTGGTATCTATCGCTAACATGCAACTGCTGTAACCCAGTTAGGAAGGCACGTGTGGCCGTGCAGTCAGAGCGGTTAGGAAGGTGGAGCCCCGGAGGGGGAAACGGAGGGAAGGTGCCGCGAGAAGGAAGGCAGTGCTGTGTGTAAATACCTTGGGATGGAGTCTCTGTGAGCTCTCAGTCTTTTTTTCCTGTTAAAAATCCACAAAGAGGGTGTGAAAGTCCAGAAGCAGAGGATCCACACTGGGCTTTGCAGGCAGGGAGCTAGAGGCCCACAGGCCCAGATGCTGGGAAACCATCCTGGAAGGCTGGAGAGTGCTCAGATGCAAGGCCAGGCCAGGAGATGCCCTCTGATGCCTGCCCATTTCCATCACCTTCCCTGGGTACCCATCGCCTCCGCAGCAGCTCGCAGAGGCCACCCCCTGCACGTGGCCAGCGGGGTACAGAAGCACAGAGCCGACACACAGCCCATGGACTGTCCGATAATGTTACACAACCTAACAGTATGGTAAAAAACACTCTCACAAAGGAAAACAATCTTTCATGAAGAGTCTGAACAAGTAGAGCAGCAAGAGCCAAAGGGTAAGAGACGCCCTCCAGCCTCCTCCCGGGACACTCTGCACAATAACCTCACCTCACCAACAGCAACCAGGGCAGGGACAGGCTTCTCTGCAACTGTCCGACCAGGGAAACCTCGACAGGAAGGCTGGTTTGCTCCAGTCTTCCCACCCCTTTGCAACTACCCTGCCCTCGCAAGAGAAGGGACAGAGGAGGCCAGTGTAACACAGCCAGGCTAGCAAACACCCAGCAACACCCCAATAAAATGAACACAGCTGAACGAGGAAAATAAACTCAAAGATACAGAATCAGCTGGACTTCTTGTTCCAGGGATGTGCACAGACCATCCCTTCTGAAAGCAGAGCCCAAAGTTCAAATGCACCCTCCAAATCCAACCCATTTCTGAGCAAGCAGCACCCTGGGGATAACCCAATGCAAGTAATCACCAAACACATCAGGACGGAAGACAGCACTGCAAGACATGGAGCTGTTAGGCAGTCAAAAGCAACCTGCCTTTTAAGCAGAAGGTAGCAGGTAGCCACTGGGCATAGCAGGGCTGCACACCAGCCTCAGGAGCTCAGCAAGCAGCCACGGCTCAACGACACCTTCCTCCTTCCACCCCCACCTCACCACATGCCTCTGGCCGCATCCTTTCATCTGGTTTCAGTTGCAAGGGAAAGCTCCAGCCCCAGCAGCTGACACAGTCATTGTGCCAGCTACACAGGGACTGCACTATTCTCAGCGTATGATTGTTGTCGTGTCGGGGGGTTGCGTTGAACCCATGCCACCAGCACAGATCTCCTGTTTTTCCTCTTCTGCTTCCACTGTCACAGCTACAGTGCAGGATGTCTTTGGTGTTTGCACAAAAGGGGAGACAGATAGAGGGTTAGGAAGGAAAAGTCCTTCACTGGGCAGAGGAAAACAGGCATCTTGTCCTTGTCCTAGCGGCTTTGGAAGATGCACCCCGCTGTGCTGTCAGGGGTCCTGCAAGCTGGCAGTTGGTGATGGTGTTAAAGGAAGCAGCAGGGAGAGGATCTTGGTAAGGTAAAGGAACCATTTTTCAGACCACTTGCAATTCAGCAACAGCAAGGAGGGAAGAAAACAGGAACAGAGAACAGGAGCATCCAGGGAAGCACTGCAGTGGTTTTGCATGGATTGATTTGTTGGGCTCAGGCCCAGGGGCAATACAATCCCTCGTCTCATGCCACCAGGAGCATACCTGCACGTCCTGGCACAGCCTTTTGAGAGGGGGAGACTTGCTGCATGTCCCGTCCACCGCTATCTCTTCCCTCCCCAGGTGCTTCACCACGATGCACTTTTTCACAGGGGAGCCCCTGTAAAAGGCAGGAGCTGTCAGAGCCCCGTTAGGGTACCACCACACTGTCTCCAGCAGTTAGTTCCCAACTTCAGCATCACTTCTGTCCTCCCATGTACCTACTTTTACAGACATATAAACTTACATTTTCAAGTTTTAGAGTTTTAAATGCTTTTTAAAAGTTTGAATTCCTATCATGCAGACTATCTGCCCTAAATTTTCATGTCTGATGTAACTTACAAGACCACATTCAGAATCGCACAAGCTACGCAGACACTGTGTCTGTAAGCTTGGCCAAGCCATTTCACCGTGATTATTTCCCTTCCTGGAAAATCTGAAAATAGATCTGTCCATGTCTTTATGGTTTACAGTATCTCAGTGAAGACACTTAAAAAAATAAAGCAGCTTCACCACACACTGGTGCGCCATCAGGCCCTGGTCCTCTGCACGTGTTGGTGCACGTCAACTGGAGTGCCCATTCCTGTTCACACAGCCATTTCCCAAACTTGAATTGTTTCTGGTTTATTTAATTATTTCTGAATGAGCACCTTTGGAGCAACAGTTAAGTCTCATCCTGACATGCCCCACGGCACTGTGTCCAGCTGTTCCCAGCTGGTACAGTGCTGCATTAGTGCCTCCTGCACCAAGAGCTGCTGCTGCTGCGGAACTGGGAGATCTGCCACCGGCCGTAACAATGGCAGATCTGTCTCCAGCAAATCCTCCCATCCAATACATGGGCCTTCAGGTCAGAACGGACAAGAGGAAAGTTAAAATATTTTTAAAATGAGGGAGTCAAAGCATGTATTACATAACTTCTGAAAGGCTCACAAATGTAGTGCAGCTCGTGTTCAACCTGCCGCAGGGTCTGCCCACCTGCGGACCCTTCCATTTCCATTTGCGCAGGAGCAGATTCCCGTAGCAACGCCCTTCTTAGGAGGGAATCCAGACTTACTTGTCTTTACATTTCTGTAGGGCTTCATCTGCAATCTGCTTCAAATTGACCAGCTTCTCCCCTCGATAAAAGGCATCTGCAAAGTGGTAAGGAAAACATCAGAGGGGCTTCACAGCCAAGGCAGCCTGGAAGCAACAAGCAGTTTAAGGATGGCAGAGCAGAGCTCATGCACTGGAGTGAGGGAAAGCAGACAGGCAGCTGATGGGAAAGGTTTCCTAATACGCCCTTTTAGCCCAGAGAAACAGCTGCCAAGAGAAATGGTGAAATTCCTTCCCTGGGAGAGGTTCCAATTTGCCTCAACAGGTCTCTTGGGAATATTCTGTGGGAAATAACCCAATGTAGACAGAACACAGATTGCAGTTTAATGGGTCCTTTCCATGCCATGGACCTATTAATAAAATCACTTTTTTTCACTATTGCAAAAAAAAGTTGGGGAAATGCAGCAGGCTTGCATGCAAACACTACCACTCTCTTGATCGCTTGCTATAGAAGGCTGAGAGTTGCAGCAGAAACGTCCTTGAAATGGGGAAGGGAGGGAATTCTCATATTAGGACTGCCTCATAAATGATACATCTTGCAAACATCTGGCTGATTTTGCAGAGCAACATGGATGAGAAATGTTTGGAAACATGTTATTAGCAGCTGGTGACATCATGCTTTACAGGATAAAGTGGGTGGGCTGCTTCGCTGCTTCACTGTACATTCAAAGTGGAAAACAGCACTCAAGCAAAGCTACAAGCAGTGTATCCGCCTTGCAACAGCTCTGCTGAAGCACTGCCCCTTCCTCTTCCATTTCCAAGAGCATCTGGCTTTTCAAACAAAGACCTTTCAGACAGGCAACAGCCATGGCTCAGGGGCACAGATGCGCATTTTACCTGCTGTGATGAGGAGAGAACAACCACAGTCAAGAATCCTCTCGCAAAGAGAGTCTGCTGAGAAACCTGCAAACTGACAGAGATCACACAACTGAGTCAGTAAGAAGACAAAAAGACCCCAACCCCAAAAACCCAACAGCAGCTGTGCAGTGCACCCATGGTAAACAGTACCATCAGGCACTGATGGAGAGCTAAAGGAGCTCATTCCACAGTTAACGCAGAAAAGGGCTAGGCAGCAGCAGCACCATAATTTAGTTTCCATCCATCCCACAGTCAGCACCCATCTTTCCAGCTCCTCTCCTGAAAACAGGAGCTGCTCTCCCTAAAGAGCTCAGCACCAAGAGCAACGCAAAGGGCTTGTTCCTACCACAATGGAGTGCAGAGCTCCAATCCTGGCACAGGCAAGCATGGCTACAACCAGCTCCAGGATCATCGGCAGGTAGATGGAAATTCGGTCTCCTTTCTTCACACCTGCGGAGGGAAAACAAACATGGCGCTTGTCAAAATGAACTCATCACGTGTCAAAAGAACAGGATATAGAAAGAAACTAATGATTTTAAATCAACATTTCTATGCACACAATACAGCTTCATCTGGAGTTAGACCTGAACCAGCCTTGAGTTTTGCCTTTCAAGCCCTACAGCTCTGGTCGGACTGCAATCAGCACTCCATGTTCTCACTGGACACAGCCCTTCGAGGGGGCAGAAGTGTAACCAATGCCCATTGCTTGCTGGAAAATCCCAGAGCAGGAAGTTTTGAGTGCAAATTTCTCCCTTGTACAGCTGACATGACCAGCATTGACTAGTTTTCACAGAGCCAGAGACAAATCTCCAAAAGTGCACTGCAGAGAAAATCTGCATCCCCCCTGCTTTATAACCATGGAAGCAGAGAAAGAAGTGAAGCATTTTGCACAGAATTACTCAACAGACTGGCAACCACACAAAAAATGAACCCAATCTCCAAAATTCTGGTCTAATGCCTTCCCAGTATCCAACGCTCCTATTGCTTCAGCCACATACCTTGGCTGCGGAGGACATTGGCGAACTGACAGACTTTGTGCAGCAACTCGCTGTATGTGATTTTCGCAGAATCCCCAGGTTCGTTCCCTTCCCTGGAAAAGCAAGATAGTATTTGTTACTGTACAAGCATTGCAAGGTAAGAGTGACACTGCAAATTCAGAGATACTTACTGCTTTGGACAACATGTATGTCCTAACCTGCCTTCCACGCACAGAGTAACCAAACCCCAGAAATCCAATCCTGGAGTAAACTTTTCCAACAGCAGGAAAATTTCATCCAAAGTCCCCATCCCTGTGTAGACCACTACATCTGAAAGCAATTGAATGCATGCAGTGGAAATACATGGTACTTTCAGAGAGGCAAGAAGTGTCCAACAGAACCAAAGCTAAGAGGACACACGCTCAAGAGCAAGCCAGGATTTATGGCACGGCATCCTGGCTCACATACACTTATGCCTCCAGATATGTCTACACGAAACATTGGCCAATGTTGTCGTGCAGCAACACCCAGCCCCCAAATACCTACCATCTGACGGACAGGGATGGGATGCCAAGGGCTGTCTTATCTTCCAAGGTCATATATAAATATACCCGTGTATATTTGTGCAGTGCCATGCCTGCTCTGCATTATCCTCTCTGTGGTCCTCCACGAACCAGCTCCGGGCTCCGGCAGCCCAGGTGCCAGTTCTGTGGGACCCTGCCATCACACACACCGATGGGAAGAAGAGCCAAGAGCTGCACCTGAAGATGGAACAGGAATGTCACATCCCCAGGGAAAAGGTTTGCTACTGAAGTAAAAAACAGCTAATTTTAATGTGACACAACACGCCAGCCATGCAAACGATGTGGTGCTCCCAGCAGATCAGGAGATTAACAAAAAATTTGAGATGACTTCACACTCGGCAGAACAGCAGTCTCCCACACCCAGGAAGGAGCGAGACACTTTCCCGGGTCTCTCCCCAAGGCAGCCAGCACAGAAACATTAGTGATCCATGAAAGAATAGCGGTATCACTGGTAGTGCCCCTGAAAAGTGTCCCCTTGAGTACGTGCAGCCAAATGAAAAACAACACCGGTGCTGGGGAGAAGCCAAGAAGCACCTCCGTCTAACTCGGGAACAGAAACCTCACTTCTTTAACATCTCAAACAGTCCAGAGCGTACAAAAAATACATACTGAATTCTAGCTAAAAGTAACCACAGCTCCTCTTTGCCCAGCAACGCAAACAGAAGGAGGGCCACTGCGATGCAGCAATGCAGAGGCAGCCCGTGGCCATGCGTGCTGTCTGCGGGCTCGGCCGGGTGCCGGAGGTGAAGCGCTGCTTTGGCTGGTGGCAGACATAGCCCAAGGACACAGCAGAAGGCATGTTGGTTCCCCGTGCCAGGGAAATCAGGTTTGTCCATCAGCTCAGTGGTGCAATACCTGCCTAAGGGAGAGGAAGGCTCTGCTTTGCGTGCAAAACTTGGGAGCACTCTGACGCAAGCCCTGCAGTCCCACACTCCCTGCCTTCACTGGCTGTGTTTTACAATATGTCTCCATAGCAGATTCCAACAGAGCCTGGCCATGCCCCGCTCTGCAAACAGGTCTCCACAGGTGCTGACTTCCTTCAGGCTCAGGTGGTCCCTGCTGCTGCAGGGTGGGCTGGTGGTGGGATGGATGCGGAGCCTTTACAAAAGGCAGCACAGAGCACCCCGTGCTTACCCAGCAGCCGAGGAGAACTGGCAGCCAGGGCACACCAAACTGCGGCTTCTTCAACCAACACCCCCAAGGAGAAAGACTGGGGGATGTTTGTTGATGAGAAGATCAGTATGACCCAGCAATGTGCGCTGGCAGCCCAGAAACCACCCGTGTCCTGGGGGCATCACCAGCAGCATGAGCAGCAGGGTGAGGGAGGGGATTGTCCCCCTCTGCTCTGCTCTGGTGAGACCCCCCCTGCAGTGCTGCACCCAGCTCTGGGGTCCTCAGCACAGGACAGACACGGAGCTGCTGGAGCGGGGCCAGAGGAGCCCCGGAGATGGTCAGAGGCCGGAGCAGCTCCCGTGCAAGGACAGGCTGAGAGAGTCAGGGGTATGCAGCCTGGAGAAGAGAAGGCTCCGGGGAGACCTTCCAGTGCTGAAAGGGGGCTACAGGAGGGGTTCAAGGCCAGGCTGGATGAAGCTTTGAGCAGGGGAGTAGAACTTGATGGTCTTTAAGGTCCCTTTCAACCCAAACCATTCCATGATTCTATGGTTCTCAGGTGAGCAGCCCTGTGTACTCCCCTCCAGGCAGAGCTACACTGCCTCCCACACATGGTACCCGGGGACACGGGATGTTCTGAGCCACATGAGTGCGAGGCACCACTCCAATGTCCCTGCTCTCCGGTCACACAAGAAGCACATCTCAAATACACCAGGTCCTCCTCCTCACCAGGCTTCAGGAGAGAAATTCAGGCCAGGGAATGCACCCAGGCTTGTCCTCAAAGCCAGGGCACACGGCGCAGGAGAAACGCAATGTCAAAGAGAAGTAAAAACTTTTGCAAGGATTTTCAGGGGGCTTTCAGAGTCCTTTCCATTCATTCGCGCGATTGTGAAGAGCTCCAGTAAGCATTAGCGGGGAAAACCTCAGGCTTTGGATTTTAAGATGATCTTGTGCTTAATGGGAAATGAATCACGTCCACATTTCTACAGGACAAGACACATCCTTTCACTGCAGCTCCAGCAAAGGCCTCCGAGCAGCCTCTCAAGAGCAGGGGATTGCTTTAAGTCTCCCCGCATCTGAAAATAGTCTGGAGTGCCCACAGCTACACTCAGTGGGCTACAGCAGCATTCAGAGATTGCTCTGTCCTCTTCTCTGGCACAAAAGCCCAGAGAATTACGTATTTTAGACAGGGCATTTAAAGGAATGCTCACTCGCACGCTACCAAGTACGCTGGGCATCAAAAGCGAGCCTGTACATTCCTGGCAGCAAGGTTCAGCATCCTCCTTTCAGTGCCCGCTAGATATAAGCAAGAGCTGTCAGTCCTGAGCCTCTCACATGCACTTGCTTGTCCATATTAAATTGAAAAATAAATAAAATAAAATAATAAAACCTCACCCTTCTGAAAACATAACCGCAGTGCTCGCTTCCATCCCTACCGTGTGCAGCCCAATCCCCACAGAATCCAACATCCCCCCCAATATATCCTTTTTTAAGAACTGGTGGTGAAACTGCTGCGATTTCTAGTGTGTGATCTTAGATCTAACAGCAAGCCTTCTTCTGAAAGGAAAAACCAATTTTCAGCTCCCCAAACTTCCCAGATACATCATTAGATGAAATACACGGCGAAACACAGTTTGAGCCTGATGTTTCTCTTATCTTCCTGAAACCGAGTTCTGCATTTAGCAACTAGTAATCCAAAATTTGACAGCATCATCTGGGTCACAGCAGGAATGTATTCGAGTTTTTTAAGCACTTGAGAAGCCCATGTTTTACATACTGCATGTTGCATGCACACTCAGCTGGGGAAAGGCATTTTTTGGCCATATGGTCCCAGCTGAACCACACGTCGACTAAGTAAATGCAAGTCCTTTAAACTAAGTGCACAGATGCGCAACTGGGGATCTTCCGAGGCAGGCTTTCTCCTAGAAATCGGAGCTTTGTTGAAAAAGTCAGGTTTCGTGCAAAGCTGATAGCTTTCCAGCTGTCTGCAGCCATTCATTGACAGCCCCCAAGGGCACTGGGGACCATAACCACAGCAGCGTGCAGGACGGTAGTGCCCACTGAATAGATCCCTCTCAACATATTAAAGGAAGCACAGGCTCTGCAGAGCACTTACTGTACTGCTCCCTTCTTCCAGCAGTTAAAATAACGGGCTCTCCGCTTCCAAACAGGTGCTGTGATGCACACGAGCCCCACGGCACACGCCTTCAGTGGCCCTACCAGCATCTCAGCAAGAAACCATCATACAGGGAAGTCACCCCAGGCAGGGGAGGAAGAAAACTTCAGGTGGGAAACCTGAACACTGGCCAACTCTGTGACACAGCCCCACTTACAGGGGAGATGGGAGAGACTCTTTATCTGAGAGTACAGCAACAGGACGAGCAGTAACAACTTTAAGCTAAAAGAGGGGAGACTAAGATGAGATGTGAGGAAGAAATGTTTTCCTGTGCGGGGGGTGAGGCAGTGGCCCAGGTTGCCCAGAGAAGCTGTGGATGCCCCATCCCTGGAGCGGTTCAAGGCCAGGCTGGATGAGGCTTTGAGCAACCTGGGCTAGTGAGAGGTGTCCCTGCCCATGGCAGGGGGTGGCACTGGATGGTCTGGTAAGGTCCTTTCCAAACCATTCTGTGATTACAGGAGGCTCATGGATTGACCACCTGCTCAGCTGGGAGTTTGACCCTGGAGCTGCAGAGCCACAGACCTATTTCACCTGGCCTGTGTCGCTAAATCAAGGTTAAGCTTCCCTGTTACAGAGTGACAACATAGGTTAGCAAAAGTGTTGTCATGTAGCAGGGACAGCGGTTCGCCAGAGTAGGCAAGCCTTTCTCTAGTGCCACATTAACTCAACTGCTGACCCCACGGAGCAGTCGAGGATGCGGAGCAGCAGTGCGGGAGAGGGAAGTTGTGGCCAGATGCACGCTTGGATATTTGCACCAAAGCAGGTTAAGAAGCTACAGTGCTCTGCCAAGCACCAGGGCTGACTACAGGACTTTTCAAACCCCTGGTCTGCTTCAACCCCTCATCAGGTAACCAAGCGAGCCTTACATTGCCCGCTCAAGCAAGCTGAGCCCATCTCAGCTGTAGGATAACAAGCAGTAGGGAGGGGCAGTAACGTCCTAACCTGCTACAGCTCGGTGGCCAATGCATGCTTCCCAGAGTACCCAAACAGACCAAGCAAAGCTGAACTGAAAATGCATCAGCAATGCTGTTTGGTCTCTGTGTTTCACCAGATTTCTAAAAAAAACTTATTTGCATAACCCATCTCAGTAACGGATGAATACAGTTGCCCTGTGCAACGCTGCCTCGGCGTTTGCACAGAGCAGCAGGAAGCACAGGGAATTATTGTTTTCAAGGTTAACTGCCGATGAGAATTGTGGTTTACAAGGGTTATAACACCACTAAGAGAAGCTGGTGTATGGGAGAAAATTATGAAATGAGGCCAAGCAAGGGAAGTGTTACAAGTTTTCAAGATCTGCCAGACCATCTGCAGATCCACAGACAGTCAGAAACAGAGAAATCACAGACCAAAGCAAACCAGGGCACAAAGCCAGAGCCTATCTGACCCCTGTAAACACTCCCACCGAGGACCTAAGGGGCTGAAGATCATCTGAGTTTCTCCCCTAAGCTCCTGTGACCACATCACCCTCAAATAAAAGCATGAGCCAAAAGTTACCCAGCACAGCTGGGGTGTGCGGCACCTGGAAGGTAAGTTTTCAGAGCAAAGCCACCAGACTTCATTCCCCAACCAGCAGAGAGGCCATAGCAGCCCACAAAGCAGTATTGCTTCATGCAGGAAGAAGGTTCTGTGTTTCAGCTACTGGAAAGCACCCTTAAGAAAACACGGATTCCCAGTTTGAAAAAGTTGTTGGAAGAGGGAAAGGACCCTTTCCCAGATGATGCTCCAGCGGAGCAGAGACAGGGACTGTGGAAATGTCTCCCTAAAACATCTCTGGTGCCATTTAAACTAAAACACACTCAGAACCCAAAATCCCTCCTAAGCACAGGACCAAGATGGTGCATGAGAGACATGGGATGGAGACAACACGTTCTCCAGCTCCTGCTCCACCAACAGCCTGGCCCCAGAGCACAGTGTGAGGCAAAGGAAGGAGCTTTCCTCCACCGCAGGCTCCTGCACGGTGGCACTTCTTCACGTGCAAGGTCGCTGGGGGCAGCCAGCCAGTCTCACGGCTTCCTGATCTGCTCTGTGTCCAGAATTAGAGCAGCCCAAATGCCAGGCAGAGCTTGACCGAGCTGAGCTCATGCCATCTGGGGAATGGGCTCACGTGTGTGCCACACGGGCAGCGAGAGCCCCGGGCCTTTCCAACGCCTGCACGGGCACGCACGGGCTGCGTGCTCAGCTACCGCAGCTATCAGCTGCTCACAAACCTCCTGCTGCCACTTGGCTCCGGCTCTGCTTGGGGGACCCAGGAAATTTCCAGCCTGGAGAAGGGTCTGCCTGGAGACAGCTTGGTAGGTCAGGAACAACAGCTGCCAAAATTGAAAAAAATATGATTTCTCCCTCCACCGCCAGCTTGCCTTATCCCATCTGAGACAGGAACAGCACTCGAGTAGTGAGAGCCCTTTAAAATCTGTCCTTGGGAAAACAGATTATGTTGAAATAATGTAGTTTAGAGAGACCGGCTGTGCAAGATAATCAGAAAAAGACACCATTTCATTGGGAAAAAATGCTCGTATTTGCCTGGATTGATCAATATGGAAATACTCCTAGAGAGACTGCCCAAAGCAGAAGGGTCTCCAGCAGCGTCTGCACCGCTGACTGCAGGAGGGAGATGCGGGGGCTGAAACGGGTTTGCAAAAAACCTTCATGAGAACATTTTGTAATAACGGGACAGACTGCCCATGCTTAACATGGGCACCTATCCCCACCACAGTAATGCATGGCAGCAAATACCAAAGCAGTTCTGAGAAGGCTGAGAGGTTTGAGTAAAAGGTTTCCAGAAAGCTCAGCCTCTGCGTCCCTGCATTGAATCCTGTTGCATCATGACAAGGATCAAGAAAGAAGCAGTTGTGTAACGATGGAGCGTAGCCTGGGAGGGGCTGGTGAAAAGGTTTTCCCAGTATGTTCAGAAGTATTTGGCAGCACTGAGAGAACACTGTTGAGTAAAGCTGGCAATGGAAATCCCAGGGAAAAGAAAAATCTTATAAATTTAACAGCATCACCTTCTAAACCCAGACAGTTAACTCTGTGACCTGCATTAAAACCACCCCTCCAGTGCCCCCATACACATAGGTAGGACCTAACAAAGCCCCACCGTCAAAGCCATCTCTGAGCCAAACCATCTCACCTAAAAAGTTGATCATACCCCTAGGATGAATGGGTTCCTGTTGCTGTGAAGAAACCCAAACCAGGCTATCAAAGAGTGCTGTGCCATGCCAAAGCAGGAGCCTGTGCTCTGCAGAGCAGACGCACCACCCAACACTCAGCCTGGTTGCTAGTGTCCCATAGGAAACATTCTTTCCGTCCTTCCTTCTCGTTATAGACATTCTCAGCTACTCTTTCTATTTGCAGCCTTTCAGAACCTGAACAAGTACCAGAGGCAGCTAAAGAAATAATATTTATCTTGTGCACTCCAACCACTCTTCACTTCACCATAACCAAGTGATGCCTACAGCACAGAGCCCAGCTGGACACGGGCACTGCTCCAAAATCACTTGTTTATTTATCAACCCTCCACAGTTCTCTCCAATTTTCCCAGTAACCTGCCAGGCTACGCCCTAAAAATCTACTTCAAGCCCCTTTCTCTAGACTGGCGGATGCTCATCTCTAGATCTCCAGACATCTCTAAAGGAACCAACACGAGCCGGCTCACATTGCTGCTGGTCCATCAGCCACCATGAGCAGGTGAGTAAAGCCAATGCGATGGGGTTTGTCCAGCCTGCCCTCACACCCAAGAGCCTGAGCAACAGCCAGCAAGCCCCTCTTCAAGGGAAAGCTACTATTATTTTGCCACATTTGACAAAATAAGACAGTTTACGCATAATACAGACCACGTGTAAATACCCCGGAGATGGTGCCAACAGCCATTCTGCGCTGATGGGCATCTGCTCGGCAGCAAGGGGAATTCTGCTCCTCTGTGACTTTGCATTTTTCCTACGTGCCTGATACTGAGTAACCACCAGGTCAAGAGGATATGCATTAACTCTAATTATATTCTTACTTTCTTAACTATTCTACAACACAGGAGAACAGCCAATGAAAAAAAATTAGAGCTTTTAACCTATTTTATTTAGAGGAAAGTTTAAGATTTTTAAACAAAAAAAAGAGTAGGTTTTTTTTAATAAAAAATGATTACCTAGTGTTTCAACAGAGCTCACAGGCAAGACTGAAGCAGTAGGTCACCGAGTTTGGCTGACCTCAGCCAGCACTTCTAACACAGTGAGCCAGATCCACTGAAGCTGTAGAAGAATGCAAGAGTTTGACACGAGAGGAAACATTTTAGATGTTTGCCATAAGTAATATTTTCAGAGGAGCATGGACTATTTTTACCAGTCCAACCGGAGAAGAGCTTATTTCAAGCACAACACAGCTGATTCCTTGTTTAACAATTTGCAGTCTGGCCATGAAACATATTCTGGATGAAGCTTCTGCAAGTAAAACAGTCAACAAGCTGCCTGCAGCTGGGCAACGCCGCACTTTGGGAAACACTGCATCTCTGGGTGGAACGCACTGCCAAATTTTCAAGACCTTCTAGAAACGCAAAGCCAGGCAAGCTGCTTTCAATGGAGGCTCAAACAAAATCCATCAAGGCCATGATAGGAAATCAAACTTTTAATCAGATTTTTGGGGGACATTTCAACTTCATGCCTCAGAAACCCCTACAGGTGATGGCCAGATGTCACCTGCTGGACTGTCATCTCATTCTATACATTAACATCTCTTAGAAGATGGTTAGTGGCACCAGGAATGCAAAACATGCTTCACTATCAGCCACCCAGGTGTGAAAAAGTAACCAGGAAGGCCAACAATTTCCTTGAGGAATTCCCCTGAAAAAGGAATGTGACATTTGCAAAAATGACAGGCTTTGAATTCACAGAGAACTGACAAGGTTTGGGGTTTCATATCACACCATAGTTCAACATTTACAAGTGACGTGCAGAAATGCAAACAGAGAACTGAAACCCTGCTCCAGCCACACGCAACGTTTCTGTTGCAGGGCTGAGCACAGGAGGAAAAGGCTCGCTGCACTGCTGGGAGTTAAGAGGTCTTGTCAAAGCACTGACAATATCTACCACAGCCTAACAGACCTGGGCACAGAAAGCCCACCGGCCACAGCAAATGCAACTACACAGAGGAAAAATGCCATGCTTGGAACACACACCCACTTGCACCTGTTTTGGCAAAGCATGACCACTTTGTCTCCTGTAAACGCCACTACTCCAAGCAAGTCACATCCACACTGAGCCCGAGTCCTTGTCCACTTCTGCTCCACTGACACCCTGGTGCCGCGGAGAACACACGAGCTATTCACACAGCTAGAATAAAACAATCAAGTCTCCTAATCCGAAAGGCAAACTGAAGGCTTTGATCTTCCATGTCCTGAGTCAGCAGAGGAGTTCACCATCCTCTCTGTCCATGAACTCCATTTGTCCCCCCCAAGCCTCAAGTCTCCTGCCAATATTCACAATACACCATCATTGCATAACCACGGCACCCTTCCCAACAGCAAGCAAGCTATTCTTAAAGGCACCTGTAATATCTGTCTGCATTACGAGATGCAAGTTTAACAGACGTTAAACACACCCCCCTCACTAATCCCTCTGGAAGTTATTGTGCAACCACACCCTCAGAACCATGCAGAGAGGTGGCTTTGGGCAGGGTATAAGACAACATTTTAAGACAGGGGTGTAAGAAGCAATTTGTGAAAAATTATTAAACCCCCTGTGCTGAATCAACAGAGCCAGACCCTCTGTCAGAGCAATGAGCAGCATGAGGAAAAAAAGTGCTAAATAAGAGCATGAAAGCTGTCATGGGTCTCATTTATGCAGCAGTACTGCACGTCAGCACGGGATGTTCACAGCAGCTCAGGCAAGAGCTCTTAGGCTAAAACAAAACCCCATGCTGGGTCAGCACCAGTTCTGTCTCCAGGACTGAGCAGGAGATGCTCTTTATGAAAGGCACGTGAGTTCAGCCACCATCAGCAGTTCCATTTCAACAATGATCCTTGGGGAACCGCTGCTGCTCCTGAGGAGTGACCATTAAAAGTGAGAAAGCAAAGAGTAAGGCTACAGCAGCTCCATACGAAGACTCTTCTTCCATTCACAGTTAAATTAGGTTCTTGAACAGCCTTCTGTGAGAAACCACATGAAGGTGGTCTGGAAACAGCCCTATTCACGTGCCCAGTGCCACCCGCCTCGCACTCTGACAGGTCTGCCACCAGGACTTCACAGAAGCTCCGACACCTTTCCCAGCAGACTGAACTGGCCCACACACACAGTGACTCGATTCTCACGTACCACCAGGGTCGGATTTACTGATTTCCAGGACCCCTTCTATTGCCTTCTCTAAACAGAGTGGGGCTGGCAAGCTCCCAGTCCTGGGCACGGCAGCCCTTTGCAACAACACACAGCACACCCTGGCCAGCAGCTCTGCAATTTCATATTCAAGTTCCTGCAGTCCTCTGGGGTGCATACCATCTAATCCTGGGCACTTATTGACATCCAACTTGTTTATCTGCTCAAATACTTCCTGGATATTCCCTTGTATTTATATAGACAGATGCTGTATCCCTGCCAGCAGCAGCTACCAAGGGTTTCAGAGCGAAAGGTTGGGAGCAAACAGTTCCGATACAAACGAAAGCTTCTCCCCTGATTCAAGGCTGCTGCCGGTGTGTGTTCCCAAGGAGGAGAGCTTACACAACCCCTCTCCTTACTGCTCAGCCATGGAGCAACCACACACATGCTGCCCGAGTTCCTTCTTTCTTTACAGACTTAACAGAGGTGAAAAGTCCCTTTCTGCCTACAGGAGCAGGATTACAGGTTATTTGAGCTCAGTAAAAGCTACTTTCAGTGAAAATTTTCAATACTGCTGAACACCCTCCCACAGAGGCACAAGTCTGGGGTGCTTCTGAATGGTCAACACCACAGGAGGACACAGGCACAGCGTAATCAAGTGGTCACCAACCTTTAATACCCGTCCCCTTCCCTCGTTGCACGGCAGAGCAGAACAGCATGAGGCTGAGAGCACCCGCCAGCTCCCCGCTCCTGGAAAAGGCTCTGCAGAGCAAGAACAGGGCTTGAGATCTCCAGAACAGCAAACCAGCCATCCTTCCTGGCATCTCCCTGCAAACCAGCATGCGTACCTGACAAGGATGAGTCAAGCTCTGCTTCCAAGTCAGCCCTCGGAAGGGAAGAACCAATTTCAAGTGACTCCGTGCCTGCCAGCTGAGTAATGTGGTGCTCAAAACCCTGAGTCATGGCATCCAGGAAAACACACCTCTCACACAAAGGTATTTTGCTCTTCTCACATGTTTAGTTCCCTTTGGCACAACCACTCAACTGGGAACTATCCCAGAGATTTCAGTAGTACTAAAGAAAATATAGGACGAGCACAGAAGTGCAAGGCATTAAAAGAAACACTTGGGACAGCAGAACCTCGAGATATGACAGGAAAAAAACTGGCAGATGCCAGGTCTCAGCACACAAGCATACAGCCTCTGGAAACAAGCTTCAGACCATGATTTTTCCAGCCCCTCAGGCCAAACCAAGAATCTTCAAACCCTTAAACAGGCATCATCATGCTGCCCTTGGGCAGCACCGCCTTTGTATCTCATCTGCAACCAAGCCTCTCATAGGACAATCAGAGTGATTACATGAAACCAGTTAACACTGGGTCCAGCACAGCCTTGCTCTGAACAGCCCCCAGCTGAGGATGGAGACTCCATCCACCCATGGAGAAAAGCCAGGGTGCTACACCCGAGGACGAGATACAAGTCCCTCCTGTCCCCATCTGCACCTATGTACAAGCATCCAAACACAGCGGCTCTTTGCACTGCTGCCACAGCACTAGCCACACTGGTTGGTGACTGTCCCGGAACTGGGAGAGGAAGAATTCCACCAAAGAAATCAGGAAAGCACATGACCTGGATGTGTCTGATCCACAACAGCTACTCCCTTCACTCAGAGGAGTGGCTGAGGGAGCTGGGGTTGTTTAGTCTGGAGAAGAGGAGGTTGAGACCTTATCACTCTCTACAACTACCCGAAAGTGAGGTGGGTGCTGCCTCTTCTCTAAAGTAACAAGTGATAGGACAAGAGGAAATGGCCCCAAGTTACACCAGGGAAGGTTTAGGCTGGATATTAGGAAAAATTTCTCCACTGAAAGAGTGATCAGGCATTGGAACAGGCTGCCCAGGGCAGTGGTGGAGTCACCATCCCTGGAGGGGTTCAAGGAACATGTAGATGTGGTGCTTCGGGACATGGGTTAGTGGGTGAGGTGGGGTTGGGTTGACAGTTGGACTTTATGATCCCTGAGGTCTTTTCCAACCTTAATGATTCTATAATTCTAATACCAGGTTTCTATTCATACTCCCACCATTCCCACTCTTGCACTACCCCCGCAGCTCAGAGGCAGTGGGGGCCCCACAACACAGAGATGTTCTTGTTTGAAGGTACGAGAAACGCTGCTCTAAAGCATTCAGGCAGATGCAGCTGAAACACCCTCCCAGGCTGGACGACTTCACAAAACCCACCAGAAGACAGCTACATGTTCTGTGATGGAAAGTTACAACAACCACTGCCCTTGAAGGAGAGTACAAGATCGAGAGCTTAATAAAACACAAGTACATTAAGTGTATTTTATTACCTCATCTGCCTGATTTCCAGAAGCAGAACACTGCACTGCAACAAAGCTTCCAAAATAATTACTATCTGCCAAGACCACCCATCTATCACTCCACTCCCTGCACATGCAATGGGGAGATGACATGAATTGCCAAGGATGCACCCCAGAAAGCCTCTCTGATTTGCAGGGCTGAGTGGGGCCACCCTTTTCCCACAGAGAATTCCCACCAGCGAAAGGAGCTGGGCTGGGGTAGTGCTGCGAGCATAAACCAAACTCAGGGTAACTTTTCCCTAACTGCTGTAGACCCTCCTCAGACTCCCCCATGGAAGTAACCCCTCCAGCGCAGCCCTGGGCATGGGTGGTGGCACCTGCTACAGAACTCCACCTGCTCCCAGGCAGCAGGCACCACCCGCAACATCTATGGGTAAATGCAACCTTCCCAGTAGGGAACTTTTGTGCTTTAACCAAACCGTGTGATTTCAGGATGTGCTTTCAGTATCAGAAGTGTTGAAAGAGGCTGCTTCACTGGAAGTATGGCAAGTCAGCTAGGAAGTTAGCAAAGAAATGAAGAGTCTGTTTGGCACAGGATGCTCAAGTCCGGAAGCCAGCAGGAGTAGCAGAGCTGAGTGCATCGGGGGGAGGCTGGCTACAATTAAGCACTTCTGAAAGCCTGGATGTTAACAGCCAGCACCTCACTCACAGCATCTGTGCATATGACAGCAATGGAAGACTGCTACCTGTGAAGGTGTCTACAAAGAAAAACAAAACACAGTGCTGACCTGGGTTATAGAGACCAAGCACTTTGTTCTCAGCAGTTTAAAGCAAGATGATTTCTGCAAACAGAAGAGCTCCAGACTTTACAGAAGAAATGCAACTGAAACACAGCTTCATCTGGCTTCATTTTTGACTCTGGAACGGCACACCCCAGAATGAAGCACTCCACGGTGAGGAACAGCCACCAGAGTGAGATGCAGCAGCAGCCTGCTTGACCCCAGGAACCAGCAGGTCTGGTCTTGTCCCAATCGGCTCCAGCAGCATATTTAGACCGAACCAGTGTTTGACAATCTGTACCCTCCCTGAAAGGCTGCTGTCCAAAAACTACTTTCAGTTTCATAATAAAGCCTCCAGAAGTGCCCTGGACTTTTTTTTGTTTGTTTGTTTAGGTTGTGTTGGGTTTTGTTGTTTTGTTTTTTGGCATTTTTTTGGTTTTTTGTTTGGTGTGGTGTTTTGTGTTTTGTTTTTTTTTTTAAACATGCTCTATAGTTGTTGGGTATTTTGTTACAGAAAGATTTCTTGGAAGAAATCTCACAGCCACAAGTCCCTAAATCCTTATTACATAAAACAAAAAACAACACACCAACCACAGCTTCTCAATTTTATCTTTGCATGTCATGTTTGTTCTAAGCCCAGAATGGGAACCATAGGCAGTAATTCTTTTGTTTAAATAAAGCTCCAGGAAGCTCTGTCAGCCTTTGTTATCTTTGTTTCTCATTTCTAGATGTGTTATTTCACATGCAAGCCTAAGAAAGCAGATCAATACACTCTCCCAAAGATGGCAGAAGCCAGCAGCACCCTGCTAAGCCCACACACCTAGGCTATAGGGAGGATAAGAAGTGTGCAAAGCTCTACCTCCCACCCCTCCCATCAGGGGCCACCAGTACCGCAGCTGGGGTGACTGGTTTGAGAAACAAAGGCAAGAATCTGGTGCTTCAGCTGCACACAGGTGACACAGAGAAGAGGCTTCATCCAGGAACCTTCACACCCAGGGGTCTAATTAGAGTGAGCTTTGTAATATGTGTTGATCTTTCTGAATTCCTGCCTGGTTATATTTTTACCTCCACAGGCTGCCCAGGCTGATGTTTCCATGAGATTATTAACAGGCATCTCAGCACAGAACTAGGGGTTTGTTCACGTGCCACAGGTATGCCTAGAGCACGGTGAAGGCTCACTGCGCTCCTGCCGCTACCCGCCGCAGACAAAGTCCTCCGCACTGCTGCAAGTCCCCTGCAAGTGCCCTCAGGGTCCCAGCCACTTTGTCCCATGTATTTCGCCTGCAATGCTCCCAAAAGCCACCATAGGTATCTACCTGCACAGTAACCCCTGCGTTACTGACTTCAGCCTTTGCCCACAATTATGAAAGATTTCACTTTTGAGAGCAGCACTTTATCAGAAATGTTTCCTGGAGCTTCCGTTCCTTTTTAGGCCACATCAGCAGTACCAAACAGAGAAAGAGGAATCAAAAGCAGCAGGGGCAGAAATACTTGTAACATTCACAAGCAGCAGGAGATATAGTGAAACAGGCCACAGGGAAAATGGAAGTTTTTCCTGTTGACTCAGGATGGTCATTTTGAGCTACACAGTCCCATCAGCACAAAGAGGATGATGCTGCAACAGTAAATGTTACCTGCATACAAGTTCTGCAGCACAAAGCAATCCCATGTACTGCCCTTTGCACTGAAAGAGCAATCCCGCACGGTTTGGGATTAGACCTTCCAAGAAGGGCAGATTTGGGCAATCCTGGACCAGCAGTGATGCAGGAACCTCAGGAGCAGCTTGGCTGTAACAGATCCAGATGAACTGCTCACTCCTTCCAGTCCATGCAAAACTTGAGACAGCCACAATCAGCAGCACACGGCAGCTCTGAGTTACATCAGGACACGTCTTCTCAGAGACACTCAGCAATGCCTCAAAACATTATTTATTTTTTAGCTAATTTCTCCTCTCTGAAAGCAAAGACCATGGTCTTGTATCTTTTCAAAGCTCTCATCGAGCTGGGCAGTCACCAACACCCTGGTATAAACTCAGCACCTTTTCCCACTTAGGAAGCTACAGATTTTCTTAGAAGCAAGCAGCTGCCCCAGGTATTTAAAAAAATAAAATAAATCCAAGTTTTTTTCCCCAGGAATCATCTTTGGCTTTTGCAGGCTTTCATTTTATTTTTGACCTTTCATACAGCATGACAAGCCTCAAGTGTTTTAGGAAAGTGGGCTCATTCAATAGACTGTTAAACGCAAAACGTTAAAGGACAAGACAGCAGCAATTACATTTTGTTACTGAACACAAGCATGTGTCCAGAGAGACACGTGCACACTCTGGGAGTAATTTTACAAGTCGCAACCCTCAGCCCTGCTTCCTCAAGACCAACATACATCACATTCAGCGTGCCTCTCCATTCCTCCCACCAACATTCCCAGCTGACAGCTCCAGACACCCCACTGCCAGGTCACCTGTGACAGAACCACGCTAGAAGAGTTTATCCCAAAATAGTCAGAGAAAACTGTCTGCCGAGGAGGAAGAGAGACCTTATTTTTCAGCACAACTGACAGACACCCACCATTTTAATATCTACTCCAAGTTTTTGCTCAGCATCACAAATATCCCCAAAAAGGCTGCCAGAATAACTAACAAGAAACATCTTCACCGAGATAAAATTAAAACTGTAGGCTGCTGCCTGTCACCCAAAGATTTATGTGCAAGAAGAACAATGCACCCACTCCCTCCATAAACCCCAGCACAGCTGCCAGCCCCAGCCTGCCAAACAGCTTTGTTTGCTGGCACACCTTTACCTGAATGAGTTCACAAAGGAGTTTTCATTCAGAAGCTGCAGTCATTTGACACCTGAGTGAGTTAGAATATGTATTTAACTAGCAGGGAAATAAATACTTTCCACCATTTCCCTGTGTCATATCAATATGATTATTTGCTAGGTAGTATGTGCAATTTTTTTACTGAAGTGTCACCTCAATGGATAGAAATTCCAGTATGAACCCAATTTTACAGTCACAGCCAGAACTACACCAGTATAAACATGTTCCTTTCTGTAGTGGGGTAGCCCCTCATTACCTTTACACCAGGTGACTGAGAGGAGACCCTTCAGCTGCACAAAATCACTTCAAGCAGCATAGTTAATCATCAGAGCATCCGGTATTTTTATTGCAATGACAGTACGACTCCAGGTGCTCTGCTGCGGGGACTCACCATGACCCAACAGGGTATTGCATCTCTAACAAGTGGGACATTTAATTGTGCTTCTGCACTGCCACATACAGTCATACCGATGCAACATGAACGCACACTAGTTCACACGGAACAGCAAACGCAGGGCTGAGCAAGGCACTGCTCTCACTTTGGGGACACAGCTGTGGTGCCGGCTGAGCCAGCCCACCAGGGCAGCATTAGTTCTGGATCTTGGACATCACCAGTGAAACCCATTTTGCATCAATATGAAAATAGCAAGTTTCACATGGCTTTTAACACTTGTAACCACAATGGTAAAAAAAAAAAAACACAAACCCCCACACAATAATACAAACATACTTCAGACAGCGCTGGAAGTTAACTTTTCTTCCCAAAGGTAACATAGCAGAGCCAGTCTTTCTGAAAGCATCACAGAGCTACACAGGCTCAGTGCAAGGAATCGATACATAAGCTCAGGTTTTAAGAGAACACTTCTGCCACAGGAGTGGAAACCTGCCAGACCCACAAAACATGAAGATGGGAGATCTGTGGTTTACTAGCGTTTTGCTGTTGGATATTGGCTGTTCCTCATCCCACATCTATACCCACATCTACCCACTTCCCTAGGGAATTGTGGCACCTGCCTCTATACCATCTGACCACTCTTAGCTTTTAGCGGACACAACTGCAAGGGCAGAGCTACAACTCAGGGGCTTGCTGCTCCTACGCTGGGGGACTTCAGTGCATCCCAGGATGGGCAGAGAAGCTCCATCACACAGTTCTTCTCAAACACACAGCAAGCAAACACCTGCTGGACCTACATAAAGATTAAAGCTTCTCAGATTTTACCATGTTTTAATCTACCTTGTAGAAATCAGCACTGTTTGTACACTTCAGCACGATATTTACACACCTTCTGCACCATAACTAAAACAGAAATTTACCAGTAAAAAGCGATTTTGTCCCCCAGTTTCTTCTCATTGACATTTCTGTCCAGCAGGTTGTAGCAGATGTTGGTGGTCGCCCCTTTCATCCACTCGATGAAGATCTTCCCCTTGGTCACATCGAAGTTGTACTTCAGGAAGGGCCCCGCGTGCGGACTCTTCCAGTAGAACTCTTTGGCGATGTCACCCCAAAACTCTGCAAAGCCAACGGCCGGCGCTCGTGACCCGGGCACGGAGAAGGAAGACAACACGTCCAGGAACGAGAGGGGCACCCCTACCGCC